>PVHY01017601.1:0-31061 GCA_004024945.1 Uropsilus gracilis
GAGCTGGCGCCCACACGGTGGGAACGCCGCGGAGATCTTGTGAAACCGCAGGTGGCCCTGGGCAGGGCAGTGACCGCCATCAATGTCAAGGCTGTTGGCCTCGGGGCCGTGCTCCGCGCCAGCCTTCTGGGGCCGCAGCCAAGCTGAGCCCGGCTGCAGGGCCCGGCCGCGGCTCACCTGTGCCACGGTCGGCAGGGGGCCGTGCACCTGCCCGGGCCAGCACGCCAGCCAAGCCGGCCCCCTGGTCCCGGAACAGCTCCCAGTTTGCGTCCTCCTGAAGGCGACGACCTCGCTCACCGGCCACCGAGGCCCCGGCCAGGTCCGAACATTTGGCTTGGCAGGTCTGGGGGGGCTTGGGGGGACATCAGGGGGTCACCATCATGGGGGGCGTCTGAAGATCCACGGGAGAGGGGTGGAATCCCCAAAGAAGTGGGGGAAGCAGAAGGGGCTCCCGACACCCCAAGTCTGGCTGCACTTCCAGGGGGGCCGTCCTCCCGGCCTGAGCTGCCGGGTCTGTACCCCCCACCATACGGCGGGGGGGTGGTCTGTTCAGCTGGCTCCCACGGAGGCTCGCAGGGGTCAGGTGGCGGAGCTGGGGCACCCGTCATCGCTGGCTTGATTTACACCCCGAAGAAAGCGAGCTTCACCCACCACCTCGTGCTTGGGCTAAAGAAACAAGCCCCAGGTCCGGAGATGCCACCCAGGGGAGCCGAGCGCCCTCCCCTCGCATTCGGGGAGCAAAGCGAAGGCCCCACGGCAGAGCGGCAAACCTCCAGAGCGGAGAGGAGCTGGGCAAACCTCCTGCTGGGGTCTGTTCCCCCCCCCCAGGAACCCCTCTTGCATCAATGGCCCAGAGTGGGGATCCCAGCACCAGGAACCAGACTACAAGGCTTAAAGCAGCACCAGGGGACAGACACCAGGAGAGGCGGCCAGCGTGAAGGAGGAGGCACGGATCCCAGGGGCCACGCGGGTCCGGAGAGAGGAGACGGCCACCTTCACCGCAGCAAACGCCGCCACCAAGGAGCCTGGAGAGCGCAACGCCGCACGCCTGGCCCGCAAGAGGCCCCGAACCATGTGGCCGGGCCGGCCGCCTCGGAGACGACGTGCACAACTGTAAGCTGCGTGGATTAACGGGACCCAGGAGCGCAGGTCTGCGCCCGGGGAAAGGACATTCACCAGGTGACGGGAGAGACCCACGGGCCGGACGATGACCAACTGACCAACAGCTTTCTCAACCAGCAACTCAGGGAGAGAGGGGAGTCGGCGGGACGGGAAGGGGGGTGTGAAGGGGAGGGGAGGAGGGAGGGCGAGGGCATCAGGGGGTCAATCAATCAATTAATTAGATATCAAATAATTAAAAGTTAATTAAATTAATTAACATTAATTCCAAAATTAATTAAGAATAATTAAAATTAATTTTAAAATTAATTTAAAATAATTTAAAGATTAATTAAGAATACCAAAAATAAATAAATACTAAAAAAAATAAACAAAAAGAAGTGCGTGATGTCTACGCGTTGAAAGTGCATGATGTCAGGTGCGTTGAAACAGAAATGGGGTGACCCCGTGAGCTGGACACCCCGAAAGGGACAGAAACACGATGCAGGCCATCCCCAGAGCAGAGGTCAAGGCCGGCTGCCGACAGCCTGGCTCTGCTCCCGGCCGGGTCTTGCGTTCTCCATGGAGAAGGGGGGGGCTCCCCGCAGACCCCCCCAGTTTTCTCGCTGCACCTCGAGGAAGAGTGAGCTTCAGCTCTGGCGTCTGACCCTCGCCCTCCTCCGTCTACACCTTCCAGAGGACGCTGGCTCCTCCCGGCCACTGTGAACCCGGAGCCGCCGCTGCGCAGGTGTGGTGAGTGTGCAGACTCCATGTCCGGCCTTGGAGACGTGGTGTCCCTGTCCCATGGGGTCTCGGGGAGCCACCTGCTTGCACGTCCAGGCGACTCCATGCAGGAGACAGAGGCGTGGGTCTCCCGTCGGGAGAGTCCCACAAGCAGCTGCCTGGTCCTATTGTTCACTGTGGGGTGGTTCCTCTGCGTGCGTGTGTACATGTGTGCGTGTGTGCATGTGTGCGTGTGTGCGTGTGTGCGTCTTCCCGTGCGGGCTATCTCTTGCCAGCATCCTCTTCTTCCAGTGTCAGGCGCACGGTGGGGGCTACAAGCGGTCATTGAGCTGGAGCCCCTGTATCCTCTCGAGTCCTCTCGAAAACACTTGGTCGATGTAGTTCTGGGCTTTTCCTCCTTGTGGCGGGTCACGAATCCATTGGGGGAAGTGGTGGCCGGTTTGGGGGGGCCAGGAGGGTGCTGGGTGCCAGCATGAGGGAGGACCTGGGGGTGGGAGGACTGCATGAGTCTGCTCAGGACACTTTCTCCCCACCCACGGGTCCGAGAGGTGATGGTGACTCAGCCTCGATTTCCAGAGACATGAAGAAGGTTCCAGAAGGAAGGCATTCGTCCTGCATTTCTTGGCCGCAGCCAGTCCAGGGAGAGAGGAGAGGCTCGTGGGCTGGGTTCCTCGTAGCTGGCCCAGCCCGATGAGCCACAGTGCCTCGGTCTCCTGAAAGCTTGTCCATCAGCGCTGGGGCAAGAGAGTGCGGGCGTGGATGATGCTGAATTAGACAGCCCGCGCCTGGCGCCGGCCTGAAGTCTCCCAAGTCCATGTGCGTTTGAGTTCACTTACTTGGCGCTGAGGGAAGAGCCTGAGGCCCAAGGAGGTCGTACGGGAACCTCTGACCTTAGGTTGGGACCTTCTCTGGAGGCTGGGGACCTGGCCTGCGGGCACCTCCACCCCACACCTGCACCCATGCCAGCCAGGAACCGCAGACCCGGACCGTCGTGCCCACGGCGAGTTCGGCCTCCGTAGCTGCTCTCTGCCCAGCCTCTCCATGACCAGCACCTTCTTCACTGGACCCCTTGTCCCTCCTCCCGCCATCTGGCCCTCTCTTCTCTTCCTCCTACGATGGTGGCCACCCCGCCACCTGCAAGGCAAACCCACGCTCCCCCTCGGCCCCTTGAGGACATCCACGCGATGATGCTGCTGAGGATCTGCTTCCGGTCGGAGAACAGGACAGGAGCGGCCATCAGATGGGGGTGGGGGGCCATGACGTCATTCCTTTAGCCAAGGGGGGAGGGGCCTCATAGGTGTCACCCTGTCTTTCTGAAGCATTCAATAGATGGTCACTCCCAGCTCCACGGCCTTCACTCTCGCCCGGTCACTGGGAGCAGGCTGTGGACACGGAGCTCTCAGCGTCACCCCGGTCCTCTTCCAGATGGCGATGCCACCCACTCAGGGTCATCAGCCTCGACTCACTGCACCAGACGAGCAGAGGAAACAGCCCCCTTGCTCGAAAGCGCGCGCGCCTAGCAGGTGAAATGGAATAAAACGAACTGGACGACTTTGCCAAAGCTGGGCATTGACTGCACGGCGGGATGGGCCAGCCTGCAGAGCTCAGAGCCAGGACTCCACTGTGAGGCGTGCAAGCGCACCCCCCTGGGGCCAGGGCATGGTATGGACGGGACGTGGGGGCCAGGCCTCAATGGCGCTTAAGAGCCACGGTCCTGGAAGACGCTTTGCGTCTCTGGGGAATGAAGCGACTTTCCCAGGTTGACTGGACGAAGGAGCAATGACCAACTGCCCTCCCAGAAGGACAGGAGAGGAGGCAAAGCCCGGGACTGGCCGGGTGAGTGGACCTGGCTGTTTCTCCGGCCCGTTTGCGAGCCAGCTGGGCAGACGCTCAGGCAGAGCCAGGCGGCCCAGCCCACGATAGCCCAGGGAGCCAGTTCACCAGCTTCCTTCGTCATCTGTGCTAACTTCCGGGGCAAAGGAAACGCTCAGAGATCAGCAGACCAGCTGGTTCTCCTGCTCCTCGATGGGCGCTTCCTGTTACCATTCGACGCCCAGTCACACCTCACGCCCAGGTCCCGTGAAAATGCACCATCACCAGCACGAGAACAGACACAGAGGCGGGCTGGCGAGACAGGCCTCGCAGACACGCCTGGCGTCAGGGGGCTCGAGGCCTGTATCCATGTTCTAGGCGGGAAATCCCAGAGCCACACACTGACCATCAGTCCACTCTGCAAGCTCTGTGTGCACATTGATTAAAAAAAAAATAACAGAGGTCAAGTGTGACGGAAGCAGCATCTTCCTTTGTCACTTCTTCATCTGTCATTTCTGGGCACTTGTGGACATTGGGTCAGAGGACAGCTGGCCGCTCCCTGAAGGACGGTCACAAGGGCTCACAAGGCAGGGCTGGACCCAGATCTCGGTTCCGGGTCAAGGTCAGCCCCCACCCCCACCCCGAGCCCGAGGAAGGCAGGTCCAGCTGCATGGACTTGGCTGGCATTAGACCCGGCAGTAGGCTGGTGGCCGATGGATGTGGGGACCTCAGCTGGCTGGTGACACAGGACACAGACATGATCTTGGCAGCCCCTCGAGACTGGTGCAGGACAACGAGACTGTACACGCCTCAGGCTGAAACAGCTCTGGAACCAGAGCCTGGAGAGTCAGCCTAGAGACATCTCAGACCCTGGGCCTCTGGTCGAGCCTGCCATGATCCAGACCTCCTCCTCCTCCTCCTCGCTGTGCAAAGTGGTTTTTCTGTGACTTGGGCATGTCCAGCGTGTCTCTGATGAAGGAGTCACATGAGTCCTGTTGGCACTTTTGAAAGTCAAACCAACAAGAGTCGATAACCTGACAGAGGACTGGTCCCCAGGAGTGACACAGTGACGACGCGATGCTGGTCCTTGGCAAGCGGGCCATCGGTGGGGGACTGGGAAGGCATGGCCTGAGGAAGGCAGCCCAGCCAACCTTGCGCCCCCCTGAGGGGTGGGGAGGCTGGTCCCCCCAAGATCCTGCAGCCCCCATTCTTCCTCTCTTTCTGAGAACCAGGTTGAATTCTCAAGCTGATTTGGGTTTTGCTCCCGATTTGAACTGTTCCCTTATCAACACCCCCCAAGATCCCCCACCCCCCCAAATACAAACAGAGCTGCAGGTCTGGGCCTCAGAGTTCACGAGGTGGTCCAGAAGGTCCCACTTCTCTTAGAGAAGAAAACTGAAAGTGACTGATGTGGAGCTCAGGATCTTGTCTCCACTCGCCCCCCCCACCCCATCCCCTGTCACCCTTGCTTCCCGTGGCTCCTCAGACATGCCTGAGTCATCTTCCAGCACATTCCTTTGACTGTCACCCAGCAGGTGTTTGTGGAGGCCGCTGCTTAGCCTGAAATGCACAGTCACCTCCATCACCTTCAGCTCCTTTTCCAGAAACACTCGGTCCCTCAGATCCCATATGACGGGGCCCCTCAGCCTCCCAGGCACGCTTCGGAGGAAGAGACACCCTGTTATCAGAACTCCGCATGTGACCCTCATCCTTCTTCCCCACCTGGAGTAAGTTGAGGGGGTTGTCTGGTCTGTCAGCACCCCCCACCTCACCCCCCCCACGGCGTGTCACACGCAGCAAGTGTCACCGGCGCTTATGTCTCACAAATAGCTTCACTTTTGCCTTTGCAGCTTAGAAACAGCAGCCGACACGGTGGCCACGCTCAGTAATCACAGGTGCTTTGGGGGCGTTCAGGACAGTCCAGTGGGCGAAGCGGCTGTGACCTCAGGGGACGCACATTCCGGCAGACTTGAAATTCACTCCTCCCATTTCTCTCTCTTCAAACCAAAGTATTTCTCATCAATCAATCAATTAATTCTTAATTAGTTTTAATTAACTAATTAATATAACAAAAATCAACATGCCCTCGCCGTGGATCAGGTTTTTAACGACGGATCTCCATGCCCAATTGAGTGAGATTTTACACTTTCTTTTGAAAACAACCTTTCTGCGAAGGCGGTCACTGTTTCTGTTTCACTCATGGAAAATCTGAGACAAAGACGTGAGCTCCTCTGCCAGGGTTCGTCAGCTCTAAGATGGAGGAGCTGGTTCACATTGGGCTGTACAGCAAGGTGATGGTTTCTATCTCAAAAAGCCAATGGCAGAGAGAAGGTTGGTTGGTAGTGTTCGGTGGTTCCAAATGTGACTCTCACACTCCCCACGTCCCACCCTCACCTGTTTTCAAAATGGCGGCAGGAACAGTATCAGGGCTCCAGGGGAGGGAGCGTGAGGGAGAAGCTGACTGCCCTTTTCCTAAAGAAGGCTCTAGCAATCTTTTCCTCATGGTTCCTTAGCCTGACTCTTACACCATCCGTGATGACACAGCTCATTGGCCAGAGGGATGAAGTTGACCCTTGACCTCGTCATGCCTGTAACTTGCTTTGAGTCTCGTGCTTGGAATCCATTGTGCTGGGGTCTGGGGAGCTCCAGTGCACCTGAGAGCGTGTGAGGACAGCCAAGGGCAGCAGGAACCAGCCTGGACAGCTGCCCACAGCCCTGAGCTCAGGCTCAGGCAGTACATTGAGGGGAAACGGCCCAGTCATAAGCGAAACGCCCACCTTCCAGTATCTGCAAAGGGGGAAGGATGTGGAAGAAAGTGGAGAGAGAGCTCCCCTGCCCCCAAGCCTGAGCCCCAGGCCTGTGGACACAAGCAAAGTGGGCGGGAAAGCCATGCCCCCAACCTTACCCTGAGTAGCAGCAGGAAGCCCCCCGCACCAGGGTTACTGCCCAGTAAATATCCCATTTTCACCTGCAGCTGGGCTTCAGCGGGGCAGAGGGCCTTCCAGGGGGTGGAGGGTGTTCTCTTGCTAGACACACTGAGTTTGGGGTGAGTAGGGATTTCTGGGTAGAAACTGCATAGCGTAGTCCTTCCCCTTTAAAAGCAGAATGTGTTAAAAATAGAAATTCGATTCTCTTCCTTTACTGACACGGCTACCCCCAGGATTCACATGTTGAAGCCTTGACCCTCAGCACGGTGGGACTAGGAGATGGGGCCTTGGGGTGTTGGTCAAAGCAGAGTGGGGTTAGGGCTCTTCTAAAAGGCAGCCCTCCCCCCACCCCTTGCTCCTTCCGCCCCCAAGGACTCTGGAAACAGGTGGTGGGACTTGGACTGTGGGGAGTTAGTCTGAACACGTCTATGGAAAGAGTAGGGTCCCCTCCTGGAAAAACAGCTAGCCCCAACACGAATGAGAAGGAAGAGGCCTTCTGAGGAGGCTTCTGCCAAAGAAAGAGACTGATTAGGGACACAAGAAATCACTCCACAAAGAACAAGCCAGACCCAAATATCTTAGCTGGTGAATTCTTCCAGCCTGATAGAGATAATGTCTACCATCCTCCACAGGTTTCCCCCCAAACTAGAAGAAATGCAGAGTTTCTTAGCTCATGCTATAAGGTCAGTGATGCTGACACAGACACCAAATGAAGACACTGCAAGAACCCGGCGGTGCCTGTCTGCTGTGCTGGTGGATGCAAGACAGCTCATGCCAATGCCATCGTCTCAGGGATGCACCACTGTGGGCTACGCCCAGGGACCCAGGCATGTGAAGATGCAGCATCACATGCTGGCACACGCCCTATGACACAGCTCGTGCTTCCCGTCTACTGGTAGCATGAGGGGCAAAGGCCACCTTAGCAGAAGAGGAAAAGCTATTTGATGAAATAGATCATTGCTTTATGGTAAAAATGCTCCCAGACTGGAAAGAAAGGGAGCAGCTTCACCCTGAGGCGGCACTGCTGTGAAAAACTATAACTCACGTACTCGGTGGTGGGAAGCTTTCTACTCAGAGCAAGACCAAGGCCAGCGAGCCTGCTCTTGCTGAGTTTCTGTTACACAGAACTAGGGGTCCCTGACAGGGCACCTGACTGTTCTTATTGTAATGCCTGCTGCCACTGCGACCGATCAGACTAATAAAACACCTAAGTAGGAAAGAAAGTAATGAAACTAGTTTTATTGTCTATGACATCATCGTATTGACACAAGACGGCCATGATAGTGACATGGTTTTGTCATTACCATCCTGAAGAATCCGTTGAAAATCTATTCATCGATGGACAAATTCAGGACATTTAATTGCAACGGTGAACCTATAAAACTCAGTTCCATTTCTGTAAACTCCATTGCTCTCCATTTCACTCTGGAGAAGGCATTGATAAAACAGTTTCCCGTTTATGGTTACGTCAAGAAGAATAAAATATTTCAGCGCAATTGTCCAAAGGAATTACAAATGTTGAATTCAACTGCTGTGAAACACTGATGACATTCCTATATGGTTTAGTAAGGCGTAATTGTGGATATGGCAAGACTGATCTGCAGATTGAACTCTGCTCCTTTCAACATCCCAGCTGCCTTTTTTTCACCATGGAAAACTGTGTGGCGGATACTTAAACTACTGAAAATGGAATTCCCATTCGACCCAGCAATCCCACTTCTAGGAATCTACCCAAAGGTTACAAAAACTCTAATCCAAAGAGACATCTGTACCCAGATGTTTATTGCAGCACTATTTACAATAGTCAGGACATGGAAATACCCAAATATCCCCAAACAGACGAATGATCAGGAAGTTGTGGTCTATGTACACAATGGAATATTATTCATCAATCAAAAAGGCAAACTTATGTCATCCGCAGCAACTTGAATGGAGTTAGAAGGAATCGTGTTGCAGATATAAGCCAGAAAGAAAGAAATACTGGATAGTCTCACTTATATGAGGGATACAGGGAAAACAAACAAACAAACAAACAAACAGACAAGAAGAATTCAAAATTAACTTTCAGCAGGACTGAAGCATAGAACCTGAAAGGGGGAGGGGGGGGAAATTGGGTGTGGGCTGGATACAAAAGATTGAGATGGTGGTGCACAGGTGATAAGGTGGTGGGAGGACCCCAGGGTAGATGACGATGCAGAATAAACAATCATATAAAAAATGTAAAAGCTTTTCATTAAAGCTTATAAGGAAATGCACAGAACTCAGAATCATCACAACAATCTTGAAAAAATGGAAAGCAAACCCCAGCCTGAAAGGCAAGACTGTGAGGGGAGGTTAATGACCTGCCATGGAGGTGTCTTAGGGAGCAAGGATGGAGGGGGTGGTGGGAAGGTGGGGGGTGGGGGTAGGGAGGCACAGGTGATGAGAAAGGGCAAAGGTGAGAGATGCCCCGAGGGCGAGAAAGAACCCTGGGGGTGGAAACTGATGAGAGATGATATACTGTAGAAGGACCTCAGGATCTGGCCATCCTGGAGGCAACCCATCCCAGCGAGAGAAGAAAGGAGTCAACTGTTCTGCTCCATGTGCTGATGTTGTCTGGGCCAGCGTTAGCAGGCTATTAGAGAGAGGACGTGCAATGGCTCCAAACTGTGTTTTTCCCCTAGAAGTGTGACTCGTGGGCCACTCAACAAGACACAAGGACTCCCACTGAAGTTCAAGGCTGCAGGTTTACCACTGGTGCACCAGGTCCTCAAGTCAAGATGGTAAGAGAGACCCCAGCAGTCTCTTTGGCAACCTTTTATAGGGCAAAACCACCACCACCCCCATTGTGAGGCCAGCAAGCAGATGCAGAACACGTTCCCATAACTACAGGACATGTCCCCACGTTCCCATAATGGTGGGACACGTTCCCATGACTTCCAGTAATGCTGACGTCCATCATCTATCAGGGGGACAATGCTGGCATCCATCATCCATCAGGTGGACAAGATGGTTGTCAGGAACAACCAGGAAAAAGGAGAGACAGAACCAGGCTGTGGGACCAGCCAGCCATGGCAGGGAGATGACTCTGGCTCCAACATGGAGGTTTTAAGCAAAATGGAGTCGCTTGGGTCAGTCTGCTCCCATCACGGCCCTCAATCTGACTTCATACAGACAGAGCCTGCAGCCATCACCACGCTTCCCAGCCAGGCATAGGCAAATGTGCTCCCCACACAGCTCTGTGCCTCGCCCTTCTCCTTCTGGCAAGGCCTCAGTCCCCCACCCTGTCCTCTGGCCCCCAGCCGCCCCATTCTCCACGCCACCTTCCCCTCCTGCAGCCTCAATCTGCACTTCATTTTCTAAGCATAAAAATAGGACAAAATTCAAATAGCGGAAGCACAAGGTCAAGGCAGCCCCCGGGAGAGGAGGGCCTGCAGACGCCTGCCACGGCCACCTGGAGGGCTGCACCCGTTAGACTGCCCGCTGCCATCTCCCGCGTTCAGATAAAATTCCTGCACCCATGTACACAGGTCGTGCATGTACATATGTGCACACACATGCATGGAAAGTGACGCTCATGAACATACACGTGAACCTAGCAGCTCTCCTCCCCGGGGGGCAGCCTTCCATCCTGCCTCCTCACCTGTCCCTGCCTCCTTGCTTCCTCCTTCCCCCTGCCCGGTTCCCAGAGCCTGTGTGGGAAGGGCTCAAAGCTTTGCCTCCTGTTCCAGACTGGGCGTGGGGTGGGGTGGGGCTGGGTGGGGGGTGGACCTTTCCTGTACCCTTTGCCCGGTGGGGCGGACCGGGGAACCTGAGCATACCTGGCCTTGGGGGGGTCCAGGCCGGACGGTGATCTCCGGAGCAACAAGGGAGGGCACGGGTCAGCACGATGACCACTAGCACCCGGGGCTCGAGGGGCTCTTCTCCTCTCGGACCCTCCGTGCAAGGCCTGGGAGTTCAGGAGCGCCAGCTTCTCTGAGGAGCTGCTTCGCCCCTGATCGCCAGAGGCACGTGGGCGCAGCTTGTCCACAGTAGCGGTGGATGCTGGGAAACCTCAGGGCAATTCAAGAGCCTGGTTGGGTGTGGGTTTCAGTTACTGCTGTACCCCCTGCTGGGTCCACGCAAATGGGGGTCACGGTGCCCTCTGCTGGGAGAGAGGATTCCAGTGGGCCAGAGCGCCGGGCAGGAAATGTGCCCCACAGGTCTGGCCCGGTCACGTCCCCTGAGCCGCACCAAGGCAGAGGGTCTGCTGGGCTGGTGTGGCCAGGGAGGCCTGTGTGCCTGCTCATGCCAGTGGCCGCTGGGCTCACCCCAGGCCCAGGCATCCCTGCAGCCTTGACCGTGTCCCCCCTCCCCGTCCCGGCCTCTGCGGGTCGGGTGAGCAGGTGATTTGTGTGCGGAGCAGATGTCCAGGCCAGCTGATGCATGGCCAGGGGACCCCGATTTCCCGGCGGCAGCTCCTGGAGACTCAGAGGGAAGGCGAGGGCTCCTGGTGGCCACACCCCAGGCCGGAAGCCATGTGCTGCACACCCGGAGGGTAAGTTCAGCTGCCGGGGGAGGCAGGGCCGCCACGCCTCTGCAGCTCCTTGCTCCCGGGCGAGCTCGGGCCGACTGTGCGGACGGTCACTGGGCGCCTCCCTGAAACCAACAGCCTGGCCCGGAGGCAGATTCAGCGCCTGCCCGCACGGCCTGGTCTGCAGCCTCCTCCGCCCACAGCCCAGAGCCCTCGTCTCCGCGGGGCTGGGCTCCTCGGCCAGCGCCTGGCCCCGTGCACGGGGCATGAGGTGGTGGGAGCGCCCCGGGGTGCAGAAGCCTGCACCAGGAAAGAAATGAAATCACAATTCAAAAAAATGTCACCAAAAAAGGAAAAGAAATACGCCTGTGCTACGGGGCGGGTGGGGAGCGCGGAGCTGGGAGCGCAGAGGCTGCAAACGGGGCCTTCTCGTGCTCAGACGTGCGCTCGTTGCTTACCGCTGCAGCAGAAAAGTCCCCCAAAGTGCAGCGACTTGAAGCAGCACACGTCGGTTCTCTGATGATTTCCGGGGGGGCAGGCGCAGGTGTGTGGGCGGCCGGCGTGGCCAGCTCCGAGGCTGGGAGCCGGATGACAGAGGAAACTCGCCTGGCCTCTCTTGAAGTCCGGATGGGGAAGGGCCTGATGCAGTCTCACCTGGTTGTTTCCCCTTCCCATCCCTTCGGGGATATTGAATAAAATATCCCACTTTTAATTTGGGGGTTCACAGATTAGATGCTCCTTTGGAAAGTTGGGGTACCCCATTCCATTCATTGGGGGTTTCCAGAGTTGGAAGAGTTGGGGTTCCACTTTGAGCTTTGGGGGTTCACGGAGTTGAAGATTCCCTGGGAAGACAGGCCCCCATTGGGGTTCATGCAATTGGGGCTCCCCTGGGCCAGGAGGGTTCACAGTGGAGCCCAACTGCTGGCAAGGGAAGGTCCCCGTAGCTGCTTGTGAAGTGCTGCTTTGGATGGGTACTTTTTGGAACCCCAGCTTCTTGCTGACATGTGGGCACCAGGGTCACCAAGCTCGGAGAGGGCGCGGGTCACCTGAGGCCAAGGCATTGTGACAACAAGGAGCAGAGAGAGGAAGCCCTAACTGTGGTTCATCTGTGGCTGTGACGGTTCACGTGAGGCATCAGCCAGACTGAGCCTCGGGGGCCAGAGAATAGGTCAAACATTTGCTGGGTTTTTAGGGTCAAGTTTAACCTTTCTATTTATAGGCTGAAGAGAACATCTCCCTCGTGAGCTATCAGTCAGCTGATGCTTGATAGAAGGTGATGGTGGCTCCTCCTTCTCAAGGAGGATCCTTCTCCTGCTCATCAACCAGGACAACAGCTTTTCCCCCTGGGAACTTGCAGTGTCTTTAAAAGCCCATCTCTCTTCACGGGGCTTGAGTTTGCAGCTTTCACTATGAGCAGTGCTGGGGACAGACTGACCAAAGTGACTCCATTTTGTTTAAAACCTCCATGCTGAAGTCAGCGTCCTCTCCCTGTCCTCGGTGGAAAGGACCCGCGACAGCTGGCTGGCCCCACATCCTGCTTCTGCCTCCCCTTATCCCTGGTTGCTCCTGACAACCGTCTTGTCCTCCTGGTGGATGATGGACGTCAGCATTGTCCTCCTGATAGACAATGGACGTCAGCATGACTGGAAGTTATGGGAACGTGTCCCACCATTACGGGAACATAGGAACGTGTCCCATAGTTATGGGAACGTGTTCTACACCTGCTTGCTGGCCTCACAATGGGGGCGGGGGTGGTGTTTCCCTATAAAAGGTTGTCACAGAGACTGCTGGGGTCTCTCTGGCCACCCTGGCTTGGGGACCTCGTGCACCTGTAATAAACCTGCAGCCTTGAACTTCAATTGGAGTCCTCGTGTCCTGTCGAGCAGCCCCAAGTCACAACAAACAGTACCCCAGGCTCTCCTGGGTCTCAGCTGGCTCAGGCCTTCTGCAGGACGTGGGAGCCGGTTCCTTAGAGTGGAATCCATGCAGTTCTAGAAGATCCTCTGCCTTGTGATCTCACCCATTCATATGATGTCATGCTTTCTATTCCAAGGAACTGGCTCTTGGCATTGGCTCTTTGGGATTTCCTACATTTTTCATCATCTCAGCTGTGAGCAGAACAACTATTTCTTGTTTCCTAACTTGTAGATCTTTCTTTACTTCTCTTCGTCCACTAGGTACTATTTCCAAGTGGATGCTGAAGAAGAGGCATGAGAGGGAACCTTGCATTCTCCTGCCCACCTGAAGGAAAGCATCTCATTTCTCTACACTCAGGAAAAGAGGGGTTCAGGTTGGCATCACGTTGAGGACGTCCCCCTCTATTTCTACCTTGCTGGAAGCTTTTAATGATGAATTTTTTGGCATTTTATCAAGTGCTTTTTCCCCAGCATCAAAAATTGGATCCTAGGCTTTTCTCTCTTTGATTTGATGACGTGGATGACAAAGTTTATATCCAAGCATGGCTTATCTGACTGTGATATAGTGATAAGTAATGAATACTTAGTTTGGGCATCGGCGTGACCAAAATATGGATTTCACTCACCTCGTTGGTATAGTTCCTGGGTCACAACTGCCAGGAACCCCATGTGGGAAAGAAGAAGAAACAAGATGGAAGAGATGGATAGTGATCTGTGAGGCCAGCCCGCAGAATAGGGATCTTGGGAAGCTTGTCCAAGTCTGATTTAATGAGGTTATGAACATCCTGATATACCTTGGCAAGGAATGATCACAATGAGATAATGAGGAAGTAGCAACCTGATTGCCAAGAGCATATGACATACAGCAGGGGGATGGGTGATAGCAGGAGGATTTACCTGGGGGGGGGAACAGTCATTTATTGGTCATACGTCTCTTGGGACATTCCAAAGATGTTAGGAAGGTGGCTTGCAGGTAAGACACCTGGTGAAGACCCCATCTAGTGCGCCAGAGGGGATGAGATTGATACATGGTTTTCCTTTGATCTGAGCATAACTGTTAACCTGTGTCCACATCCTCCAACAACTTGCCCCAGTGTCTGGGAGTTGACTCTATTGAGTGACCAAAGCGTCACTTGCTGTGCCAAAGGTACTTTGAGGAAATGCCTGGGGATGGGTGGGGGGGAGGCTTGTAGCCAGGGAAACCAAGCTCAGCAGCAGGAAGGATCAGGAGCTGGAAGCTGATGCCATCGCCAATCACACCTAGGGTGTGGAGACCTCATAGAGCCCCATGAGGACGAGACATGGGCTGGGGACACATTGGGGATGTGGAAGCACCACGCCTTTGCCCCCATACCCTGAGCCAGGCAGCTCTCCCCTCTGACTGCTATGGCCTTTCATGCAGGACCCTCGCTGAGGATCAGGCCAACCAGACAGGGAACAGGGTGTCTGAGTTCTGTGTCCATTCTGCCAGCTTCCTCCCTTGGGAAAAGGCTGTCCTGGGAAACCCTGGTGACAGCCGGTGGGTCAGACAGGCAGACAGTTAAGTGGGCTTTAGTGGCATTGAAGCCCAAGAAGGGGTCACAGAGACCTTGGACCCAGAAGCCAGCTGGTAGCAGCAAGGACTGCCCCGGGCTGGTAGCTGACTCTGAGGAGGAGGGTGGGCTGGCGAGAGGGCATCCTCGCCTTGAGAAACAACAGGATACCATCCCCAGGGAGAGAGCGTCAGCACCGACTGAGCCCTAGGTCCCCTGCTGTTTGCCGGCGTGGGGACCTTCCAGGCCCTCTTTCGCAATGGATGCAGGGACACACATGAGCCCAGACTTGCATCTCTGGGACCAGCCCCGGTCAGTCTGGTAGACAATTCTGTGACGCATGCTTAGGTCAGGGACGCCGGAGCTGTGGAAGACGATGATGGCTAAGACTCATCATCAGCTGTCACACGTGCACTGTAGAGCCATTTTCAAAGTTGCCTAAGACCCAAATGTCAATGCTAATGACCATTTTGTGTCCTAAGGCGAATGTCTGGCCTTCTCGACTGTACAGTCCCTTGCACCCATATGGGCAGCCAGCGTGTGCGGGAGACACAGGGAGAACTAGCTCTGCTCCCAGGAACGCTGCCTTGGCCAGTTAGCTGTGACGTCTGGCTCCTCCTGGTTGACCTGGATTCTGAAGAAAAGGGAGTTTAACTGGAAGCCCAGAGTCTAGGCACCTTCACCGTCAAGGCCCAGGTCAGAAGAGGCAGGAATAGAATCTTTGGAGGAGCTGGGATCGGACATCTGGTCACCTGCAAGATGGGGCTTCCCACCCTCAAGGAACCACCACCTTGATGTCTCATTTCCGGCCGCCTTTGCATGGCGAGCTGAACGCTTGGCAACAGCTGGCCTTCACCGGTCAGCAGCTTGTGATGGCCACCCGGACCCCTCATCACCTCTGGATGCCTGGCCCCCTGCTCCCCTGGAGCACCGAGGCTTCACTGACCACCGTGATCTCCTGGACATGTCCTGTTGCCAGGTGGGATGAGGAGACCATTGTCCTCTCTAGCATGGTTGGGCCTCAGCCAATCATCTGAAGCTCCTAATAGGATGAGCAGGTGACCCGCCTTCTCCATGAATTGTCCCTGTCCGACTCTGCCCAGCTGGGAGAGCAGCTGTCTCCTCCCTGGGAACTGCGGTGTTTCTCAGCGCCTGCTTGGTTTCCTGGAGCTTGAGTGACTGGTTCTCACCATGACCAGCACCCTCGGCTCTCCTGGGTCTCAGCTGCCTGACACGGAACAGGGAAACTGATTCCTTCACACAGAACACACCCTCGCAAGACACCATGTTTTATATTCTGAGGAACCACTCCCTCTCTACCTGTGAAGGTGTGTGTCTGTGTGTGTGCACATGTATGATTTTCTACAAACGAATCATGTGACTCCTTTTCTCTCAAGAACCTGGAGAAATAGAACTGAACACAGAAATGCTCACGGGGGATAGGGACTGAGGTCAGACAGGGCCAGATCCTTCCCCAGTGCACACACCAGGTCTTAGTAACTGGAGCATAGATCCTCGCCCATGAAGACAGCTCCAAGGTCCTTTCCCAAGTACTTGTAAAGCCCAGGGCATGGGTGATGTCAGCAGCCATCCGCTTGCGTTCTTGGACTTTGTCACGGAAGCCACCGAGAAGATAGCACAAATGGACTGCAATACACGTGTCCATCTTACCTCTGTCTGGGAATCCTGCCTGCCTCTGTCAATTTTAACCTTCACGATAGGAACAGATTCGCGGGCTCAATGTATCTAAAGGCACATTTTCCGAAGGACGGGGCTGTTCTCCTTTGATGTCGTGCCAGGGACAGAGACAGCCACCGGCCAGCTAATAAAGGCCCATTTCAATGAGACCTGGGGTGATGGTTTGTGTCTGGGAGGAGACCATCTGCAGCAGTTCTAGTACCACCATTTTGTCAATAAACAACTGAGCTCGAGAGCGTTCTCTTGACCACCGTCAGGTCAAACGAGCATTCATGGCAAAGAAGAGCTTCAGCTCAGTCGCGTCTTCTAACTTGAAGCTGTGTTGACTTAGGTTTGCTCGTTGAATAAGACCCTGGATAGATGTTCAGTCCACAGGTTTATTGTTTCATCCAGGGACGTGCCCTTTTAGAACAGTGCTCCATTTCCAGGTAACGGTGAGACTTTCAGTTCATGAACATAGACCATTCGTCTCAGTCTTCCTTGTTTTTCCACCAGAGCTTTGCAGTTTTCAACCTATTTTAAATGTCTCTTATGAGGTTGGCATCTCAGTATTTCCCTCTGGATGTGAATGAGAGTGGTGTTCTGTTTTCCTAAACTCAAATTCCAGTTGTTTAGAGGAAAGCAACAGACCTTTCTCGTATGCCTTTCTAGCTTCCTCCCCATGCCAGGATTACTTATTAGTGCTCGAAAATCCTGTCAACTCTTTGGAATGTTCTACCTCTGCCATCATCTCAGCTGTGAACAGAGCAACGTTATCTCTCTTCTCCTAATTTGTTTATCTCTGTTGACTTCTCTTCATCCACTGGCTCTCACTTCTAGTTAGATGCTGAATAAGTTGCCAGAGGAGGGACCTAGCTTTCTTCTGCCCACCTTAGGAGGATCTCATCTCATCTCTCACCTTTCAGTAGAACAGGAGTTCAGGTTGGTGTCAATTTGAGGATGTTTCCCTCTATTCTGAGTTTTCTGAGAGTTTTAAATGATGAGCGGGTGTTAGATCTTATCAAATGCTTTTTCTGTCCCCAAACTGGGGCCCTAGGGAACACTTTCACACTGCTGGTGGGAATGCAAACTGGTCCAGACACTATGGAAAGGACCAGTTTGCATTCCCAGTGTGGAGGACCCTCAAATGAATGAAAATGCAACTCCCATTCAATCCAGCAATCCTACTTTAGGGAATCTACACAAAGGGCACCAAAACACTCATTCAAAAGAACACCTGGACTCAGATGTTCATTGCAGGGCTGTTTACAATAGCCAGGATATAGAAACACCCAAATACCCCCAAACAGACAAATGGGTCAGAAAGTTGTGGTCTATGTACACAATGGGATATTATTTGGTGATTTAAAAAGACAAATTTGAGGCATGTGTGAACACATGGATGGACCTAGAAGGAATCACGCAAGCAGAAATCAGCCAGGAAAAGAAAGAGAAACATGGAATGATCTCACCTATAGGCGGGGTATAGCAGAAACAAACAGAAGGACTAGTAAAATTAAAAATAATTACAACTGTCAATAGAACTGAAACATAGAGCGAGAGAGGGGGAGGGGTGGTATGAGCACAAGAGACTAAGCACAAGAGACTTGTCCAGGGGACAAGGTGGTGGAAGAACCCTGGGGAATACAGTGATGCCAAAATATGTGTGTCTGTGTAATCAATTCAAAAGGAAAAAAGAAGAAAAAGAAATGTCAAAAACAATAGGGCCCAGTGATTTGACTTTGACGCTGACTTGTGGATGTGGGTGACAAATTTATATTCCTGGGCTGCTTGTCTGACTGAATTTGTGAGGAATGACAAATATCTGGCTTGGTCATTCAGGTGGCTGAACTCTAGCCTGCACGTACACAGGGATCTTCCTCTAGAGTTCCTGGGTCACAGCGCTCCCCAGAGCCTTGGGGTTGACTCTGTTGTGATGCCAGTGACATTCCTCTGGAAACACCTGGGGGTGGGGTGTGGGGTGTAGCCAGGGAAGCCAAAATGAACAGAGGGTGAAACTTTGAGGGATCCTCTACTGATCTCCCCCTCCAGGGGAGGACCAGGAGCTAGAAGGTGACTCAATTGCCAACCACATCGAGGTCATGGCAATTTCATCCAAACCTAAGAGGACGAGGATCTGGGCTAGTGAGGGGGGTGAGGAGAGGGAGGGAGAGGGGGAGAGGGAGGGGGAGGGGAGGGAGAGAGGGGACGGGAGGGAGAAGGGGGTATTCTGTCAGCGCAGGGCATGAAAGTGACACTCCTTTTCCCACTTGTGGGTCCAGGCAGCTCTTCCCTCTGACCACTGTTGCCTGTCGTCTAGGATCCTCTGTGTGACATCCGTCATCTAGAGAGCAAACAGGTTTTCTGAGCCCTGGGTCTCACTGTACAGAGACAAGTAGGCTGGCAAGTTGGCTGGGGGGCTGGGAGAACAGGCAAAGAAAGGGAGATGAACCAGCCATGCTCCAGACTCCCTGCGCCCGGTTGGAAGCAGCTAACCTGGCCCCTCTTGGGTAGGAGAAAGATGAGGAGCTGGTGGGGCATTTCTGGGCAGAGGTGAGACCATTCCAGATGCTGCAAACTGACCCTGAGCCTGGGCACAGTGGCACCAGCCAACCCTAGGGAGATGATGGACTTTGGAAGAACTGGGGCAAAGAGATCTCAGATCCTTGGGTGAGCCGCCATCTTGAGTTCCTGCTCCTCCGTCGCCTGGGTCAGGGATCCCCCCTCGGTGTGGTTCATCTCTTGGTTCATCTCCTCGTCTCTGTTCTACCACCTGTTCTTTATCCTTTGGAATCCATCAACCTCTCTGGCTCCCTGGCCTGGGAGGCCCGAGGGGTCTCCTGCTCAGAGGGAGGGTCCAGGGGCTCTGTGGCTCTTCTCATGGACAGGTCAGGGGGGCTGGTCTTGGGCAGGTCCTGACTGAGGCTCTGCACCTGCACCAAGGGTCGTCAGCATCTCAGAGCATCAGTGGAGGCCTTTCTCCATGGGTCCCCTTCCTGCCCTCCATGTAGTCATGCCTCCCAATCTGGCCTGCCAGGCACACAGCCATGCTGGGAACAGACTGACCCAAGTGACTCCATTTTGCTTAAAACCTCCATGTTGAAGTCAGTGTCCTCTCCCTGCCCTCGGTGGACAGGACCCGCCACGGCTGGCTGGTCCCACAGCCTGTGTCTGCCTCCCCTATTCCTGGTTGTTCCTGACAACCGTCTTGTCCACCTGATGGATGATGGATGCCAGCAATGTCCACCTGGTAGATGATGGATGTCAGCACTACTGGAAGTTATGGGAAGGCGTCCCACCATTATAGGAATGTGGGGACGTGTCCTGTCGTTATGGGAACGTGGGGACATGTCTTGTAGTTATGGGAACGTGGCCTCCACCTGCCTGCTGGCCTCACAATGGGTCAGGGATGGTGTTGCCCTATAAAAGGTTGTCACAGAGACTTCTGGGGTCTCTCTGGACACCTTGGCTTGGGGCCCCTGGTGCACCAGGAATAAACCTGCAGCCTTGAACTTCAACGGGAGTCCTTGTGTCTTGTTGAGCGGCCCACTAGTCACAACAAACCAGAGCTCAGCTTTGAAGCGTAGCGATGGAGATGAGGCTAGAAGCCCACCCTGACCCTCTTGTGATGGCCCACAGGGATGCAACCAAACACAGCCTCGCATCTTTGTAACATACCCCAGGGCCACGGTGGACGGTTCTGTTGATCCAACGCTGATGAGCAATGTCTTCGTTTCTGAAGACCGACTTGGGAAAGAATGACCCATCCTCCTCCTTGCAGGACCCACATGTTGGCCTGGGCACCATTTTGTTAAAAATTGCCGAAGATGAAAATGTCCATTCTTGAGCATCAAGCCAACCTCTGGCCTCCTCCATCTGACATCCTCCAGCTGCAGACTCAGCCACCAGCGTATGCCGGAGAGTCGCAGGCAGGGTGTGCTCTGGTCCCTGTCACCATGTTGTCTTCCCGACCAGCTGAGAGGTTTGGCTCCTCTGGGGTGGCCTGGACTTTGAAGCAAAGTGAGTCAGCACTGGAATTGATCTACCTGCTCCTCACCTCTGCGATGAGTCTCGAGCCTCCAGCTGTGTCCCGGGCCAGGGGGCCAATGCTCTTGCAAGCTCTCTAGAGAGTTCCTCCGAGAACCAACTCCACACCGGCCATTCCTTCATCACGAGTGTCTCTCCTGATTGTCCTCTTCCGGTGTGTCTTCCATCCTCATGGCCACGGTTTGTCCTTCTACCCAGGCTCCCTCCCCCATCCAGTTGGCCTCTCAGGGTGGATCCATCTCAAGAAGACCAATACCGTGTCCCTTTCAGAGGCCCCACGTCAGGCCCCGGGAAACACACGCACAGCCTGGTCCCCCTGACTGCAGAGGACTGCCCAGGCCATCGGGACTTGGCCTCTTCAGAGCGGCACTGTGGCCTTGCTGGCCATGAGTGAGATGGCCTCTTCCCCCGGTGCCTTGGGTGCTCGAAATGAACGCAGCACCATGGAGACGAGGACCCCAGGGCTGACAGGAAGCAGGCATGTCAGCCCTGGTGCTGACGCAGCAGATGCAGAGCTGAGGCTGGGCGCCCCTAACAGGAGTCAAGGGTTTCTACACATTCTGTTTGTTCTGGGGCCCCAGGGGGGGAGCTGTCACAGATGGTGGCACAAGGCCTGACGTGGCAAAGACAGAATGAGGAGGATCCCGGGAGAAACAGGGCTGCAGACCAATAAACTGAGTCAGTCTTGGGTTGTTTTCTAGACGGTTGTATTTCAGCCCCTGGGCTGTGTCACTCAGGTCACTGCGTCCAGCCTGCTTTTCCCTGCGGTCACCTGGTCACCGTACTCAGAACAGGTGCAGGGACAGACAAGGGACCTGTGCCTGGGAGAGGAGGAAAGGGGCTCTGCCTTCGGCCTTGAGGATTGTTGGGACCAGAATGTGGCAATGTGGAGGCTGAGAGCACAGCTGGTGATAGGGCAAGCTGATCTGGGCCATGAGACCGCCTCACCCAGCCTCACCGGGACCCGGCTCCCAGCAGGAACAGTGGCTCTGGTTCGTGCACCCCCGCAAGGCTCTCCTTGGAGCAGAGCACTGGGTCTTGAGTTCGTGGCCTGTAGAGTCCATCAAAAACCTCCCCCTCAAGCTTAACTAGAGTATCGTGGTCCTGGCTGTCGGGAGGGGAGTCCAGGACCTGAGGGTAAGAGGACCCAACACCCCAGCCTCCCAGGGGAGTCCAGGGGGTCCCCTAGTCTCTGCTTTTCCATCTGCCCATCAGTAAGAAGAGAACAGCCTATACGTCCCCAGGATGAACAGGGTGAGTCAGGGCACTTCTGAAAGAGGGGGCGCTGGCTGGCCATGCTTGGGCTGGAAAGGCCCCGGTGAGTGACAGGCTCCCAGGAAATAAACCAGAGGTGGACCGGGAGCAAGAGGAACCGGAGATGGATGAGGAAGCCCCATTTAGCATCCATTTCCAGCCTTGAAGCACGAGTTCCAACTTGGCATTGAGGACGACGTGGAGGGCGAGGACCTGGACAGGGGCCTGTTGGGGGCAGTGCTGGGAGCTGCCACGAATCGCACTGTCATCCCTGCAGCTCCAGCCGGCTGACCGTTCCCCACCTGATGCTCTGCACTCTTGGGTGGGTGGTGTTGGGAGCGCGGGTGGGTCATAGATGGGGACTCGGGGAACATGTACTGAGCCCCTTATTATGAGTTCCAGGCCCCCTTAAATACCCTGGTAAAGGAATGATCACAATGAAGCAATAAAGAAGGAAAAACCCAGGATTCCATGGTATGTTGCACGTGGGGTAGGAAGAGGGGGGATTCATTACCTAATGGGAAAATCCCCTGTGGGGGTAAACACCCTCATCTTTCAGAAACATGTCTCTACAGTGGGATATTCCTAGGAAGTTAGGGGGCTGCCGTCATGGATAAGGGACTTGCTGAAGCCATCTCTGGTTTGCTGGAGATGGGCGGGGATAGGCAAGGTGTTCCTTTCTCTCAGGCATATCTCTTAGCTATTTTGGCTTGACCAACATGGTGCTTGCACCCTCCCGCCCCTTGGATAGCATTTCCACCAGCAGATATCGGGCCTGGTGGATAGGGAATGACCACAGACACGTGTCGAATGCAGGATTCAACCAGCGTGCAGCCTGGGAACACCTGGCCAGTTGGCTGACCTGCCCAGGAGACAGGTAGCCTGTGGTCCCCAGGAGCAGATTGCGGAAGGCAGCACACACTTGGGCAGATGGGAGGACAATGGAGCAAAACTCCTCTGATGTATTCACAGCAGATGTTCATTCTGTTCTCCGACCTCTGTCCTGGGGACAGTAATTTAGAAAATGAAGGGGTGGCACAGCGTGATTACGCCCCATCCACTTATTTCATTGACGTGACCTCCCTGGGTAATAGATTGCAAACTGGGACAGAGCCCTGAGTGGCACGTGTGTAGTCCTCTCCTGACTCTTCGGCTGGCTCCAGGCTTTCCCATTCAGCTTTCTGCTGCCTTCCTGCTCCTCATTTTCCTCCCATGCTTTTAAGACTACTGGGCTCCTCCACCTCCAGGAGCTACAATCTAAATATCCCTTTCCTCACTGATCTTGTGGCATCCCATTTGTTTATTATAACTCAATTCTATTACGACTATTAATTCTATTAAGACTAGTAATCCTATTAAGATTATTGATTCTATTAAGACTATTAATTCTATTAAGACTAGTAATCCTAGTAAGATTATTGATTCTATTAAGACTAGTAATCCTAGTAAGATTATTGATTCTATTAAGACTATTAATTCTACTAAGATTAGTAATCCTAGTAAGATTATTGATTCTATTAAGACTAGTAATCCTAGTAAGATTATTGATTCTATTAAGACTATTAATTCTACTAAGATTAGTAATCCTAGTAAGATTATTGATTCTATTAAGACTAGTAATCCTAGTAAGATTATTGATTCTATTAATTCTACTAAGATTAGTAATCCTAGTAAGATTGATTCTATTAAGACTAGTAATCCTAATAAGATTATTGATTCTATTAAGACTATTAATTCTACTAAGATTAGTAATCCTAGTAGGATTATTGATTCTATTAAGACTAGTAATCCTAATAAGATTATTGACTCTATTAAGGCTATTAATTCTATTAAGATTAGTAATCCTAGTAGGATTATTGATTCTATTAAGACTAGTAATCCTAGTAAGATTATTGATTCTATTAATTCTACTAAGATTAGTAATCCTAGTAGTATTATTGATTCTATTAAGACTAGTAATCCTAGTAAGATTATTGATTCTATTAAGATTATTGATTCTATTAAGACTAGTAATTCTATTAAGCTAGTAATCCTAGTAAGATTATTGATTCTATTAAGACTATTAATTCTATTAAGGTCAGTCATCTTGCAAAAGACCTCTGGGAAGCTCAGGCCTAGCGAGCTCCCTCTCCCATGGCTCACCTACACACTGCTACTCTATAAGGGCTAGTATTGACAAGGCTACTTCCTGTAGTATCTTCTTGGTCTAGAATGCAGTCAGTGAACAAATTGCTAAAGTGAAAGCTAATATGGACTAGCCTTTGCAAAACTTCCATTTCCAGCCATGTGTGGTCTACCCAATTTTCCTTCCTCCCTCTTCCTAAAGCATTCTCAGACTCTCAGCTAATCAGGAAAAAGCAGGACTGTTAACTTCAGCAGCAATTGTAAATTTCAATCACAAATACAGATGTTGAGATCGTAAAAACTTTCTCTTAATAGCATCAAAGCTGTTCCAATACTTCATTTTTTAGAGTTCAATGGTGCTGCAGCTTTAATGAAAACACAACAGGCTGCTGCGTTTGACCCCTCTCACTTCCTCTGCCACTACCCAGAGGTGGCCATCTGAACCATCTTGCTGATCTTGTCCGTGGTGGTGACCCATGTTTATCCATATAGCATCTATGCCAAAGCTTTACTTCTTAGTGCACCGGTATCTCAATTTCTTAGCCTTTGATAGTATCTATGACTGCCTCACACGAAAGATGAGTAACTGGCCCTCTGGCAGCCCCAACCCCTATTGTGCACATACCCACAAATTCTTTCTCAAAATAGTGATGGTTTTTCTGTGCATTATTTTTATTGCAGTAGATTTCACCCGGTTGGTTTAAATACGGCACATCTTCCATGCATCTAGATTTTCAGCAGTCATAATGAACGAACCTCACTCACAGAAGGGTACATCTCTTCACATATTGAAATTTTCTGGAAACCATCCATTAGACGTCTTCTGTTTTTTCCTCTTTTAATGAGCTAGGTTTGTGCCTAGCTGTTTCCTATGGGAATTCCTTGTACAAACATCCTGGGAATTTGCCTGTTCACTTTTCATTTCTCCCAGGTGAAATCTTTCTTGGAATTCATGTCTTCCTCTTCGAGAGCTGAAGTCTTCATTTATTGGAGCGCCTCTTTCAACAAATAATACATGGGGAGTAAATTTTGGAGACTGTGTTTACAGAAGACATTATGCTACACTTTTGCTTACTGGATGACCTGGATACAAACAGATTCCTCTTGAAAGACATTTTTTTTTCCACAATAATTTTGAAGATGCTGCTTAATGTCTTTTAGCTTCTTCTGTTGCTCTGGAAAAGTCACGTTTCAGTTACCTATCCCTGAGTAGGAAACTGTCCCAGATCCTGGCGCTTAAAATGGAGATGGATCATTCATCGTGACTCCTTGTGTTGGCTAGCATTCCTCTTCCTGGAGTCGGGGCGGGGGGGTGGGGCTCATGTGACAATGCCCAGCTAGAGCAGAACTGGCAACTGGGATCTACCTGTATTGTTTCATTGTGTGGAGGTGTGGTCTGGACTGGACTTCCTTGAATGTTGGCAGAAAGGCAAGGTTTCAACCCAATAACATCACTGACCTCTAGCGCATCTGTTGGATTCTGTTGGCCAGAAACAATTCAGTGGTCAAATCTAGAGTGTTTGAGAGTGATTACCTAAGGGTATTGGTACTGGGAGGTGGGAGGGGTGGGGGGGTTGATTCATTGGGTTCCAGGGATTTAACAATCTATTACAGTCCACTCTCTGACCCATTCTTAGATCTTTTCATACAAAACACCCCCCCCCCCATAAGATCCTCCCTCCAAACTCATGGAGAAAGAAGAGTGAGCTGAAGACCATAATCTCATGACGCTCACCAGGCCCAGGTATAGAGTATACCTATAGATGGTATAGAGTATACCTGTAGATGCTTCCTCTTTGGTTCAGAGTTGTGATTTGAAACACTGGTGATTGGTTCAGAGTTGTGATTTGAACATTGGTCTGTCTTGTGCAACACTTTCACACAACAGTGAGATGGGGAGCAGATTACTACAATAGACACTGAATAAGGAGGGTAGGAATAGAAGGCTCATAGAGGTCACTGACCCATTGCAGTTTTGAAATCTAGGCCTTGTGACCCGGGATAAGAAATATTCTTTGATTTGAAATGATCGCACCCATCATCCCAATGCATGGTTTTCCATAGTTCTGAGTTCTATCCTCAGAGACATCTTTCTTTTTGAATTATTTTTGCCCCTTTGAGTCCAGTCTTATACGACTCCTCTGAAAACCGTGTGAACTCACTCTGAATCTGATTCTGATTGTGATTCTAAAAACCATACTCCTAATTCTTTTTGGAGTGAGCTATCAACTATCAACTATCGAGAGTTCAGCAGCACCAAGGCACCAATTTTAAGGTTCATGGAACTGTCTTTTTGCCAGCTGAGATGATCGATGAGGCTGGTTCTTTCTCAGGTCTGAACAAAGGGTCTTATGACCACATCCTTGATTTATTCTACCCTGAGGCCATTTTTTATTTCGAGAGTCTTATGCCAGCTGGTGAGTCTGGAATGTGAAGCAGTTTTATTTTTCAACCTAGTAAGTCAAGATTGGAGATTTTGCTTGCATACTGAATAGCTCTCTCTTTAGCTCATCTTTATCTTCCCATATCTTATCATGTGCAGCTAACAGAAGCCAATTGGAACTTTCAGTACTCTTCCTAGAAATTGTATCTGCACGCATAGGTTATTCTGGTCCATTTTCGATTTCCCAGGTTAATGCAATCACTAGATTTTTTTTTGTTCCCATGTTTCTATTCTGAAAAACAACCTTCAGAATCAGTTTTATCAATGCACTTCCACGCTCCCCTCTCCTTTCCTTCCCCCTCCTCTTTGTTAACCTTTCAGTCTCTCCACCAGCCCTGTGCCAAAGCCGACACCTCACGTTTAAGTGCCATTACACTTTCATGCTTTACTTATCTGTTACTGCAAAACAATGCACTTCAGAGAGGGATCATGTATGCAATATGCCAACCAGTAAAGGCATAGAAGAAATCATATTGTTAGGATTATTTCAGAAGGTATTTGATCCTGAAATATAAAGCTGTGCTGTTCTACAGAAAAGGTAGCAGAGTGAACATCAAATATTAATTTGATTAATGTTTGGAAATGTGATAACATAAATTCCAGTTCCAAGCTTTCAAGATTTTTATCCCCCTAAAAGCCATGTTAGAATAGAACAAAGAAAAAGGTGTTTTATTTTAGGATGTGTGTATAATTCGAGAGCAGATTGAAAACACATTTAATTGGAACTTAGGAAAAGTGGCTGAGTTTGCCTTTGCACCTGCACGGGGATCCTAGGGATGAGCATGGCAGGCGGTGGTCAGAGGTGGTGGCCAGGGTCATTGCTAACATCCGCTGTGTGACCTCGGCTACCTCACTGCTCTTGTTTGTGTTGTCATTTATGATGCGGCAAGATGCACCACCTACTTTTCATCATCTCCCTTGCCCTTCAAAGCCAGTGGCAGAGTATTTTGAAGGCTTTCTACAAATCTTTTCCATCTGGAAACTGGACATGTCACTGAAAGAGACTGTTAGTATTTGGGAAAACCCCCATGACATTTTCAGGCACTTGAGTGATTTTAGGTGAAGTACCAAGCTGAGCCCACGATTGTATTTACTAATACGCTTGATCTGATTAGGGTTAAATCACTTCCTTTAAAGACCATTTTTCTGACAGATGAATAAGTTTCAGGTAATTAACCCAGTCTCAGTCATTGCTTGAAAGAAAGAGTTTCATATCATGTTAGTGCCTGGGAAACTCCTGTCTTGTTAGCAAGGGCAGAATTAGCACAAGGCAATCACTTCATGCCTCACCGATCATTTATTTCATTCTTAGACAACGTATGGAAAACATACCTGAGAATCAATTCCACAGGGAAGAATAGGAAATTTCTGGAAGACTGGGAAGTAGAAAGAATTCTTTCTGCTGCAAAGTTAACTCTGCAGGTCCACAGAATAATTTCCTTTTGAGTCATTTTATTTACCAGCTAAAGAATGGTGTCATCACAGATAACTGTCTCCTGCCAAGAGACTCAAACTCAGAACAGAAAGAATCACAGAGGTTTGAGACCTTCCTAAATGTAGTAAGACTCTGTATCAGCTTAAGAACTGGAACGTAACAGTCAAGTTCCCTTTTTGGGGAGTGGTGGAGGGTTGAGGGTAGATGGGAAGGTGAGGTGTGGAGGGGTAGAGGGGAGCATACATGAAAGACATATAATTTAACCAGATTATTTAGTTCCATTAAGCTGTATCTTTATAGACTGTTAAAAGATAAAAAGAGATAAAGGTGTGAAGATAATTTGTAAACTTAAATAGCTATTAAAATTAGAGAACTAAACCAGGCTTGGTGGCTCGTGCCTGTAAGCTTCAGCCTATGAAGTGGCAGGGGCTAGGGATTGTGGTTCAAGTCCCTCTTGGGGCCCGTAGCGAGACCTAATTCCCAAAAAATAGCTGGGCGTGGTGGCACGCACCTGTAATCCCAGCTACCTGGGAAGCTGAGGCTGGGGATTGCTTGAGTCTGTAGTACCCCGGGCAACGAGAGCCTGCGGTTCCACAGGCAAAAATAGCGAGGCCTAGTCACACACACACACACAAAAAAAAAATTAGAGAACTAACTTTCATTCGCCACGTTATTGTGGGTTATTTCTTTCTATGGAAGGAAGCTTAAATAACAGTGCAGAAAGGTAGGCCGAATGTTTTGCAAGTTTTACTATTTGATACGCATCCAACATGTCACTTAAAGTTACGTATTAGTTTGATGCATTTGATGTATCCTATGTGCATTGACGGGAAATTGCATGTTTCTGTAAAAATTCCTATGCCACAAGAACTTTGCAATTCAAGAGTAATTTCCCCCAACATGTATAACATTTCATCTTCGTCCTATTTCCCCTGGTTGCTCATTTAAACTTAATCCACATTTTTAAAATTATCAACGAGAGAAGATTATTAACACTCATCGGCAAATTGGCTATTTTGGAGAGCGAGATTTCTTGAAGTTAAAGAGGCAAAGTCGCGACCTTGCTACAAGTTGACAGATGAAGTGAAGTTGGTGAGTTTGTAGGGATTTGCCCTCCAGCAGCTAAATAAGACCCTGGCTTCACAACGTGGCTCCCAGGCCATGTAGCTCCCAGTGTCACGCGTTCTGAAGGCGTTTCTGTTCCGAGGCCAGAACCGTTTCTAGCTCTGTCTTCTCAGTGACTTGGGTCTTGTGTTCCCAAGACCTCACTGTCACAAGGGCTGCTACTGGTCATTCGTGTAGACTGGCGGCAGAGGACATGGAGGCCTCAGCTATCGAGCTGCGCATTCAGGAGGGTGGAGGAGCTGGCCAACCACCATCTGGACAGACAGGTGTCTGTTGACCCCTACACAGTGGGAGCGACCAGGCTCCCTTTCTTGTCTCCAAGAGCTCGTGTGATGGTCTAGAACGCATGGACCAAGTTGCTGGCCCAGCTCTTCTTGGGTGCCCGGGAACCCTGCTTCCCTGGCCCAGGGTTCGTTCTGCCATCACCTGGCGGCCTGACCATAATGGGAGCATAAGCCCCGCAATGTCCTAGCAGGAACATGGGTGACAGCAAAGGACAAGCAGAAACGGCCCCTCTACATCAGGGACACCTGCATGGGTGCTGGATAAGGAGTCAGCGGCCATCACTGAGGGGGCAAGGATGAGGGGCCAGGGGCGCTGGTAGTGCCAACACATCCCTGGCACAGATAATCTGGGCCCCAAACATTAAAAAAGAAAGCTGTAAAGAAGGAAACAGCCTTTATCTTTGCTTTTCTTTGACGTGTTCGTGTATGAATGGTTATCTGCTTTGAATAATTCCCCCAAATGGCGCTTACAAGTAGAACATTCAATGTGTGGCATTAAACTATGTTCTCCCCCATACCCCACCTCATGCACATGTGTACACACACACACACACACACACACACACACACACAGAGCATCGGAAACTCATAGCCAGCTCGCTCATGAAGGTCCGGTGTGTCTTATTTGAATCACATAAATTAATTCTAGCACAATTTCAAAGGGTTTATTTTTTAAAAATGTGACATTCCCAAATCTCCCATCGAGACCATTGCAATGTCTGCACGTTCAGGTCCTCTCACAGATCATCGGGAGAGTTTGGGTTATTGGTTTCATGTATCCCATGTATCAATCCTGCAGAATTTCCGTCCGGGTTCTTCCGATTTCTATTTCTGTTCTGGATGTGGCCTTTGCCTTTTTCCTTTTATCATCTAAAACTTTAGTGGCGATTTCTAAGAAAGCTTTTGAATTTTTTGAATTTTCTTTGTCCATTTGGTTACTGTTTCAATCGATGTAGCCAGTTGAATTTTTTTTTTCCAGTTGATTCTTTTAGGATATATAAGGTATGCTCTGAGCCTATTGCCTAAATTACGCACTGGTATAATTGAGATGCCTACATATATTGGGGATAGCTGAATATAATCTTTAAATTATATACAAGGATGGTTTTTCTTTATTTCAAATGGTCTCAGTTGTATTTGTCTTTTGGCATCCACTGGAATATTCTGGACAGTTTTAAACTTTTGGATGGAAATGTCTCACCAACCATTCTTCGTTTTAATCTGGGGAAAAATCGCACGGAGAAGATGGAACACAGATTTTAAGTGCCTTTAAACAAACATCCCTGGTGGGGGGGGGTCACCCACAGTCATTTGAAACAAGGTTCAGGTGCTTTGGAAATAAACAGTGACGAAAAACTCCTTTTGATGAAAACGAGGACTTTCCTCACAAAGGGAAAATCCCCGAGTTGACACTGGGCGATTTCGCAATTCGTAGGAAATGCACGGGAACAAAAGGGCACCGAAGTTCTTCCTGTTAAAAGCTGTCTTGCAGGGGTGACTCAGCGGGAAGGGGAGCTGGTGTCAAGCACTCAGGCCTCCTGCACCAAGGCCAGTGGGCTCCTAGCCCCAGCCATCCCCAGGCGGGCCTGCCTGGCCATGCACAGTACTGAGGGGTCTGGGGGTCCCTGCCTCGGGGGTGGGCTTCCTCAGAGCCCCTTCCAGTCCCTCATAGAGGGTGCTAGCTGGGGGGGCTGCCTTGGGGAGGGCAGAGGCGGGAGGGGCCTCTTGGGTCTGGCCTCCCCGGGGGCCTCTTGATGGCTCGGCCTGTCCACCTTACACTCTGAAGTCGCCAGGATCGCAGCCAGGATGGCATCCGGGCTGGCCCTGGCCCTGGCCCGAGCAGGAGCCAGAGCCCCGGCTCCAGCCACAGATGCCCGGGCCCCCTCAGCACCAGGCTGTCCGGCTGGCTCTCCCCATGCCTCCACGTCTGTTTTCCACTCTGTCCAGATCGGCCACACGTGGCAGGCAGGTGAAGGGTGTTGGTTCAAAAACACAATGCAGAATTCTGACCCGGGGACATGGTCGAGGACAAGACCTCGGGTGTCCACGAAGTGGTGAGGCGCACGTGAGATTTCTCACGCGTTAGCGGTTAGGGTGAGGTTTAACCTAGGAACAGTCTCCACCCCAGTGTCAAAGTTCCCTGTGTGCTTC
>PVHY01017602.1:0-31373 GCA_004024945.1 Uropsilus gracilis
TCTTAGTCCAGTTTTCCCAGCACCATTTGTTGAAGAGACTATCTTTGTTCCAATGTAAGTTTTTCCCTCCTTTGTCAAAGATTAATTGGCTATATGTGTGTGGCTTTATTTCCAGATTCTCAATTCTGTTCCATTGGTCTGATTGTCGGTTGTTGTACCAGTACCAAGCTGTTTTAAGTATTATGGCTTTGTAGTATAGCTTGAAGTCTGGAATAGTTAGTCCTCCATTCTCTCTTTTTTTGGAGAGGAGGTTTTTTGATATTCGAGGTCTTTTGTTATTCCGTATGAATTTTTGTAATTTTTGTTCTATCTCTTTAAAGAATGTCATTGGAATTTTTAATGGGATTGCATTGAATCTGTAGATTGCTTTTGGTAGGATGGCCATTTTGATGATGTTAATTCTTCCCATCCATGAGCAAGGAATGTCTTTCCATTTCCTTGTGTCTTTTTCTATCTCTTTTAGTAGCGTTTTAAAGTTTTCTTTGTATAGTTCTTTTACGTGTTTTGTTAGGTTTATTCCCAGGTATTTAATTGTTTTTGGTGCGATGGTAAATGGGATGACTTTTTTAATTTCTTCTTCTTCTGCTTGGCTTTTTGCGTATAGGAAGGCTACTGATTTCTGTGTCTTGATTTTGTAGCCGGCAACCTTACTGAACTGGTTAATTATTTCAAGGAGTTTTTCTGTGGATTTCTCAGGTTTTCATTACTCTTCTTATTAGACTCTCTTCCTCTGACCCTGATGTGAAGGTCCAGCACACAGAGAAAACATGCAAGTCAGAAGCAGTCACATGTAGAAATGAGCCCTTGTAACGATTGTGAACCTAACTTAAGACCAACTTAAACAAAGGTCTACTCCTGGATCTTTGCAGATATCTGAACTATTCTCCCTGCCCTGGTCCTGCTTCCTTTTCTTATGGTCTTTCATATAGGTTTTTAAAAATCACAGCAGAAAGACACCAAACCATGATACCTTTCATGGCTATTAAGGGAACAAATTGCAAAAATAAAAAATGACCAAATTTGGCAAGATTGTGGAAAATAAGCCCTTTCCTATACAGCTTACATAAATGTTAGCATATATACATGTACATGCACATATATGATACACTTATATATTTATAGAATTCTAAAATTATTTACTCTAACACTCAAAATACCCACCTTAAAATTTTTATCTTATATAAATAATCAAGAATATATGAGACAGATTAGTTAGAAAGAATATTAATAATTATAATCACATCATCAAAAATGATTGAATGTAATGGAGACAGTAAATGATCTTAGATTAAATAAATGAATGACACCTAGCAGGATTTAAAATAATATTGTAAAAGAATATTGACTTGTTAAGGTGTTCATAAAAAAGCAATGAATAAAATTTTTACTGTAAATTATAGATACACTATGATCTTTTTTCCTTATAAAAATGTAGATGTACATGCATGTAGAAAAAAAATATTGAGGTTATACTCCCAATAATTACCAGCAATGGGAATACCAGTAATTTTTAACTTTTTCATTCTTGACTTTGCTTGCTTTAAAAATGTGTTTAATTATCAAGCATTTCAAAAGTAACATTTAAACCAAGTTCTTAAGGGAAAATAGCTTAAGTATTGCCAGAAAGTTAGAAAAACATGAACAGATATAATTCAATCTTATTATTCTAACAGCCATTCTCATTCTCATATAACTGAAGTATTTTTATTTGTAAATTTTATATACCTACTATTTTTCTTATGTGTTAAAAACCACTGGAGCTATAAATTATGTATGTACAATTTTTCCTGTTTTTTCACTAATATTTCTTGATGATTCATGTTTTCCCAGATCTATATTAGCTATTTCTACCTAATGTTCATTGAGGTTAACTTACATTGCATGAAACTCATGTACTCTTCTGTATTTAACAATTCTCACATTGTTGTCTAATCAGGTTGTATGTAATTCTTCAAAACTCTTCATCACTGTGAATTTTGGGTGGTTGCCTTATGAGAAATTCTCAGAAGAGGATCCATGTCATCATCTAAGGAAGAACTCTTCTAAAGGGATTATGTAAATGACAAGCAGTTTAGTGACAACTAACTGCATAAAAATCACCACCCATGCCCTCTGTGTACCTCTCACTGAATTCTTTCTTAGTATGAGGTCTTTGGTAGCAGCTTCCAAGCCACTACCACGAGCAGTCTTCTAAGTGCAATGGAACCAAGAACTTCCAAAGCTCAGAAGAATCTGGGACCAGGCCAAGGGTCTGTTGGGGGGAAAAGCTAAGAAACAGGGGCAAGATAAGATCTTTCCAGTTACTTCTAAGTGCAACTTAAGGCTCAGTGGCCATCAATTGAATCAATATCTGACATGGAGCCTGGTTGACCCGTGAGTTGAGTCATTTCCTCATGTCCAAGGCTAGTAAGTGGAGACTCTCTAATGGACAGGGAGGGCCCTTACCCAGCGAAGGAAGGAGTATAATGGAAGGAGTGGCCTTGGGTCAAGATGCCTCAGTTCCAATGGCCAAATACATGATTCTGAGTAGGTCTTCCTGACAAAGTGTGGATAATATTACCTGTCTGTCTGGAAGAAAGGGAGCTTTCGATGAGAAAATGGATATAAAAGTCTACTGTAAACTCCAGAGGGCTGTGTCTCTGTGAGGAAATTAAATGTTCCATGCTTCATAAGGATAAGAAAATGGCAAAGAGCTAACTAGCGATTCTCCATAATTGATGGTAAAAGGGGTTATCTCTTTATTACACCTTCATTGAGTACCTGCTGTGTAATGGGTCCTATTTTAGGTATTTTGGGTGCAATAGTAAAGAAGACAATGAGGCCTGCCAAGGAATTTTGCATCTAATTGGTGGAGACAAACAGAAAAAGCATACAAGTAAGTAAACACAAGAACTTCAGAGATTTATATCAAGAAAAATAATGAGGCAGTGTGATATAATAGAGTATAGGTATGAGAGATATGAGGGAGGTATGAGGGATATTGTTTTTTCCAGAATGTGAGCCAAAAATGTTTGTGTTGAGACCTAAAAAAAAGTGAAAAGGAGGGAACTATCTCAAGATTGAGGCGAACATGCTTCAGATAGAGGAACAGCCAGGGAAGAAGGTGCAAACAAACTTGGAGGGTGCTATAGACTGTTCATAACTCCCTCAAATCCATAGGTTAATTCCTAACTTCCAAAGTCACAGTACTGGGAAGTGTGGGGTCTTTGGAAGGTCTTCAGAGCAGAGCCCTCATGAATGGAACTAGTGTACTTATAAAAAGAGATACCATTAACTGATTTATTGTAGCATTCATTTTGTAATATATACATATGTTGAATCATCACACTGTACATCTAAAACTAATACTAAAATATGGTGATTTGATAACTGATGAAGGTGGATAAAAGGTAACAGTGATTTGCAATATGACATTCTCTACTTTGGCATACATTTGAAATTACCCAAAATAAATGCTTAAAAGCAAATACAAGAATAAGAATTTTAAAAGTAACAAGAAAAGGAGGAGGAAGAATGAGGAAGAGGGAGAAGAGGAAAGAGATCAGTCTTAGAGAAGGAGGCTCTTCCGTCTCTAAGGTGAAAAGAAAATTATACTTCTCTCCCCAATTGCTTCAATTATAGAGAACTTGGTTTTCCTTTTGCATAAATGAATCCCAGAAGCAAACAATTCAAGTTTGCACAATAGTTTTGCAATGACCTGAGACATCATTTCCTTCCTCACAGTTCAAAAATGGTGCTCAAACTCAGTCTTCACATCTGAATTCCAACTAAGTTTAAGGAGGAAGAGCATTATAAAGACACACTCCTTCACTTTGATGACATTTCCAGGAATTGGTATACATCACTTCTGTGTCACTGTAAGAGCTGATAGGACCCCATCCAGATGCATGGGAACATAGTTGAGCATCAGTGGGTCCAGCTCATTCCAGTTGGGAGAGCTCTTAATAAGGAAGAAAGAGAGCAGATGACATGGGACACCCATAGTCTCTGCCAGTGTGCATAGCCCATGTGGACTTTCTGTCCCTGATGATGTGTGAAATCAGGAAGACCTCTCAGCTTGAGTAAAGACAGCTTCATGAACTCCTGCCTTGGAGACTTCCCTCTGGCTTCTACTGAATTTTCTAAGGTGGCAGAGAGACAGTGAGAAGTGAAGGGGGTGGTTTCACCATATGAAGAGGCCTGGACACCATTTTATTTCAAATATTAGAGGTGGGGAGGGAGAAGATGAAATGCTAGAGGGAGGAGAGGAGGATAAGAGAAAGCAGGGAGAAGGAGAAGGGAGAAGAGAAGGAAGGTGAGAAGGTGGAAATGAGAAGGGGAGGGAGGAAAAGAGGTAATATTTCCTCTTCCCGCTAACACTCTACTCTCCAGTGATGAGGTTTGTGTTAACACTCTAGAACCTGACTCATTCTCTACACTGATTTTTTCTTGACTGGAGTTGGGGAAGTACGAAGAGGAGCTCTGACCTTCTATTAATTACAGGCACCTTCCTCCTAGCATCACCTGAAGCTGCAAGAAGAGGAGGAGTAAGGGGCTGCAAAACTCAGGCAGGCTTGCTGGGATGTCTCCAGGGGCAGTGTATGTAGGGCAGGCCTGGAAGAACAGAGCTCTGTCTGGCACAAAAGCACAGCTCCTTCAGCTCAAAGCAATATGCCCACGAACACAAAGCTACAATATGCCCACAAACACAAAGCTACAATATGCCCACGAACACCTACAATATGCCTACGAACACAAAGCTACAGAGAGGGAAAAGTTCCTTGGAAGCTGAGTCAGGTTCCAGAGGTCAAACAGGAAAAAGAATTCAAGGTAAAGAAAGGGTGCACCTGGGAGTCATGTTTGGGTGGATACTGTGTAGTTTGTTTGATGTGACATGATGCTGAGGAGGTAGAAAATAGGGGGGGGACTGGGAAAGCATGTTGGAGACAGATGTTGGAGCTTCAGGAAGGAGGTACAGGCAACTTCCATTGACTCAGGTCCAAGTGCTGCTGGCAAAGGCAACAGAGTTTGGTTAGCCAGAAACCAGGAGCCTGAGCTAAGAGGTGATGGGTCAGAACCAAGTTAGGAGGGCTCTGGGCTAACCCCCACTTCTCCTAAGAAAGAACAAATTCAAGAGCTACAGAACAGGGAGGCATGTGCCTGTCTGTGGAACCCACCCTAAAGTTTTGTTGAGACCCGTAATGAGTTAAATCATGTCCCCCTAAAATCAGTTCCACCTCGATCTGGAGATTGTAACCTTATTTCAAAATAGGGTCTTTGCAGATGTAATTATGCAAATGAGTATGAGTCCTCTGGGATTAGGATGGATCCTGACCCTCTATGACTGAGTCTTTGTAAGAGAAGCTGTATGGAGATCAGGGAAGGCCAGGTGATGGAACAGAAGGGACCCTCCACTGGCCCAGAATCACCCGAGAGGCCAGCATCTGGGGACCTAGGCTGAGCAGGATCCTGAGCAGCCTGGAGGGCGAGCAGGGTCCTGAGGGTACCTTGCGTTCAGGCTTCTACCCTCCATAACGATGAGCGAGCAGTTTCTGTTAATGAGGCACTAGTTTGTGGTACTTTATTATTAGCTTCCAGGACACAAATATACCAGCCCAGTAAGGCCCCATTGCTGTGGGTACCTCTGCCACTCACAGCTAAGGAGAGGCCTTCAGAAGTTTGGGGGGCCCTGGATGCAGTGATGGAGGGTGGGAGGTAAGGGACTTCACGGTCCCAAGAGGAAGGATGTGGAGAAGAAGAAAGAGTCCAGCTTGCAAGTGACAGGACACCCTCCAACTTCTAAGAGGCCACCGGAGAAGGTACTCTGGTGACTTGGAAACACAAGGAAGCATGTCACACACTCCTGTTGCCATGGTGAATTCATTGTCCCCTGCCTCCCTGCCATTTCTGACTGTAAATACTTCCATAAATGTCTAGCACATAAAACGCAAGAATGCCCTTAGTCATTCTTATTTACCACCCCTATTTTAGAAACAAAATTAATTCATACAATGTCTCAAAGGGAATATTCCTTCAAGTCTGGAAAGCTAGAGAAAGTGAGTGGGAGACTGACAACTTCATGGCTGGGTAGGGGGGATGTCATTCCTTTCTTCTGGTTTACTCTCTCCTGGTTTGGACTCAGGTATGCCTGAAGTTGGGACCCTTCCCTGTCAAAAGAAGGGTGCCAATTGCTAAGCTATGGCTCTTTCTGATTTGAAAATTCTTTGATTGATAGGCAGATTTCTAGTTAGAAGGAAATTCTTGGGGAATTTGTTAAATGGATTCCTACCTCCCCCAGGGAAAGTAGATTCAAAGGTTGAGGTAAAAACTAGCTTTAACGGATACACAAGTGATGTGGGGAGACCATTTGGCCTCTGCTCCATGGCTCCTGAACAGCCTGCTCCTGAGTCTCTCTGGGAAGTGGCTAGTCACCAGCATGCCCAGCCTTTTGGGCTTACTCTGATCCAGGGAGGGTCCATGCTTTGGATTTTCTTTCATGCTTTAGATTTTCTACCGTTCCCTCCCTCCTGGTGCAGGTGAGCTTCGTTTATAAGAAAGATGACTTTACACAGACTTTGCGTACTGTACACTTTGCAGCCCACATCTCCATTCCTGTACTAACTGTGGCTCTTTTCATCTCTTTGACCTACTCTGAGCAAAAAAGAAGGAAGAGCACAGCATTTATTCCTGAGGCTTCTGCTCCCCAGTCTCACATACTTGCAACAAATTCTCATTCACATGTCTTTCCTGTATCAGGTATGAAAATCAGTCCCCATGGAAGCCTCATGCCAGTTAATACACAATCATCTACCAGGTATCCTTCTGGAAGGTGGAGCTTCCCAGAAGATGATCATATTTATGCTCCAAAGTAACTACATTAGAGTGGAAGTACCTCTGTATTTTAGAGTTAAATGTTTCCATTTCTTTATCGTCAAAGGTTTTTGGAAAGAAGAGCCGCAAGGCACTTTAATTGTGTTGAATTCCCAGCCAGGAGCAGAACTGATTGACTTCAGCTTGCTTCTGGCCTTCACATTCCTGTTCCTTGTTCCTAACCCAGAGCTGTTGCTTGGGTTTCAGGCTTTTGGCAAAAGATTTAGGCTCAAATGGAACGGATGAGAGGTTCTGTGTCATGATACCTACAATGCTCAGTTTCTCTATCAAAAGATAATCAGAGAGGATACACTATTGTCCTACAGATACACCCCACAGGATACATTCTTCATGTCCCTCCCACAGTCATGCACATTTTCACACCTCCCCTCCCAAACAGACAACTGATCTTACCTTTAGTAGATGCCTCCTCTTCCTCCATCTTCCAGTGACCCTCTCTGGCCCAGCTCTGATGCTCTGTCATAAACTGTGTCCTAAGCCTTTCCTTTTGAAGGATCCCCTGACACCTCCTAGTCTCCAGTGTCCCAGATGCAACCAACAGTTTTCCCCAGAAAGGTGCCCCCTTCCTTGCCTGCATGCTCTCTCATTCGATTTTGTCTAGGGTCCTCTATAATCACACATGCTGTGCTCTGCAAGTACACAAGTACACACAAACCGGGGTAGTTTATTATGCCCCTCCTTTCTTTTAAATTCCCTGAGGTACAAAATAGGGCACACTAAGCACCAATTTACTAAATATTGAATTGCAAGGCAGGCACTTCAGCTTACATTTGTTTGAAAGCCAAGGATTATACTCATTTAATCTTCACTACAATTATCACTTTACAGAAAATGCTTCAATGATGACAATCCTCAGTCTTTATATACAATTTAACCAAGTGCTTTCACATGCACAATCTCATAAAATTTCTACCCCACCAGAAGTTTAGGAAAAGTTCTGCAGCCAAAACATCTGAATCTGAGCCCCACCTTCACATCTTAAGAGCTTACTGAACTTGAACACAAGGTATAATAGTCTCTCTGAATCTTTTGAGAGTGCTATATAAACAGGTATCAAGAATATTCAACATTCTAAAAATTACACGTGGTTTGTGAAAGCACATCATAAGCCAAAGGCCTCCTCTAAGGTCCTACTTTCTGGGAAATTGCCTGGTAGAGGTGACACCATCTTCCTCATGGTCCTATTGTGCATGATTTTATTTTCTAGCACTGACATGACCCTGTATAACCTACAAGCTCCTTTCTATTTTCTATGGTTCCTAAGCCTAGCTCAGCACAGCTATTCAATGATTACTTATTGAAAAAAAGGATTAGCTTTTACAAATGTAGTCAATTGGATCATATTTGCACCCCTGTTTTCAATTAAAATCCTTCATTTGAATTTGAGTCTCCTTCCCTGACCCAACTCTGATCAAAACAGAAGAATGTGTTTGTTGTTTTTAAGTACACTCAGAAAACATGCCTATACATTGATTTAGACTTGTCCTTAACTATATATATATAATATATGCACACACACATACACATATAAATATGTATGTATGTATAATAATTGTTCTGAGAATATCAGGGTGGGGAAATGAGTCAGGTTGAAAAATGAGGCTTCTTTGGTCCTGAACTAACAAAGAGCAGATTGTTAATCAATTTTCCAAGAAGCTGACCATTGTGTGAAATTAACCTGAAAGTGATCTCACGTTATAATACATGCTTGGGGAGATGAAATACGAGGTTTTGCTCTTCTTTAGGCATTGTTGCTGCTCTGTTCCTTCTTCCAAGAAGTCCCCTAATCCATACACAGGTCCAGCTCCTCTTACTCATTGAGATTTAGTAGATAAGGGCACCTCCCTCCCATAAAACCAGCCTGTCACTGTAGTGCAGTAAACCACATGGGGCTGGGGGAGGGTAGAAATCAACAGAGAAGAAACCAGATGAGAAATAAAACTGGGGGACAACCTGGCCCATCACTTGGGAAACCTTCACCATCCACCATGGGCTTGATTGGAAACCAGGATCCAGAATGCTTGACCCCTTACTCCTTCCAGCTCTGTGGAGCCTGAAGCGCCATTCACAGCTCCTCAGCCAGTTGTCTGCTGACCTTTTATGGGTTGTAACCCGCGTGCCTTTCTAACTGATTTGTTCCAGCTGCAGCTATATTTTCTACCTTCCTTGTTACTTAATTGATCCTGGCTGTGCCTGGTCCTGTAGACGCCCTCCTGGACCTTGCAGCATGCGCTATATATCCTGAATGTACTCCTGCGTCCTGACAAGGAACATAAAAATCAGACATGGCAGGAGACAAGGGGCGGGATGAAATGAATGAAATGAAACGGGATGAATGCAAATCATGTGTCTTGCCTCCTTGGATCGCTGCACCCCTCCTTTCTCCCTGTACCATCCGACATCCTGCAGACAAATATCAAGACTCAAATGTTCTCTTCTAACTTTAAAAATTGTAATCACCTACAGACCTTTAAAGGACAAAGAGAAAAAAAAAAAAAACAGAACAAATATTTTCTTTGTCCAGTTGTTCATATGTATCAACTTCCTTCTAAGCACTGATTGTCCTGCTACCTATGGGGAAACAGAAGTGAACTGGACAGAGTTCGGGCTGTAGTCGTAGCCACATGGGGGATAAAATCACAGAGCTGAAGATGCTGGGGCCTGACAACCTAGACCAGCTGTCCTCAGTGTATGACTAGGGACCCCTGAGTCTTTCTGAGACACTGTCAAGGGTCTGGGAGACCCAAACACTTTCTGTAATAAAACTAATAAATTATGTGTCTTTTTCACCCTCTTGTTCTCATAGCGGATAGTGGATTCTTCCGAGATGACCTGCCACACAAAGTCATAACTGATTGAATGCAAAAGCAGCTCTGATAACCCAGCTGTCTTCTATTAAGCCAGGCATTAAAGAGATTTAGCGAAATGTAAAAGAATGTCACTCTCCTTGCTAATATCTCATTTTAGAAAACATAGTTATTTTTCATAAGAATGGACCTTAGGTCATTGTAGAGCTGGTTTCCTATGATGCTAAAATCAGTAAATAAATATGTAAATAAATATGTAAATTTTCAGGGAAGCAGCTTGTAATGATGCCAAATGCAGTGCACAGGCCTCAAACTCACCAATCTGTGTAGGTTTTTATTGGTTCTAGCAGTTCCACAGTCACGCCAAGCAGGGCAGGGCTGGGGGGCTGGGAGACAGGTGAGTCCGGTCTCTCCCCTGCCCCGAAATCTTTATTCTCTTTCTCTGACCTCTCTTTCGCTCTGTGTAGTGTTTTCTGTTCTTTAATGTGCTCATGCTTCATGTGCTCCTTTATCCCCTCTCTCTTAGGCCCAGGCATGCAGTTACACATGCCCATGCTCGCTGGGTCACACAATAATGGGGAAACACAACATTCCAGGTGCGAGTTATACAAGCTAATGGGGGAAAAAAGCCTGACCAACTCACTCCTACACAAATACATACCTTTGTTTACCCATTCACTCACTGAGGACATTCATATTATTTTCAGTGTTTGGTTATTACCAATAAAGCTATAAGGCAAAATTATCTGTGTTCAGATCATCTTCAATTGTAATGTGGTCTTGTCTAGATAAACCCATCATAAGTAGAAGATACTGTAAGCTGGAGATACTGACAAGGCAGTGGCTATGGGGCTTTAGTGACTGACCTCACCCTCATGTTCTGTCATGCATCCTAGCTCAGGGAAAAGATTCAAATTAAGAACTCTAAGTATGTTTCTGCTAAATGCCAGCATTTTCACAGTACCATAAAGTGTAAAATTCATAAGTTGGGGATGATCTGTACAAACATTTTGTCCAGAGATTTGTATTTCCTCATGCTAAATACCCAGGACATTGCTGGGTCATGTGGGTCTGTTTCAAGTATAGGAAACCAGCCCATGGTTCCAGGTGGCCTCACTGCCTTCCCATAGGCACAAATGCTGTCCAGATGCTTCTTACTCTCATCAGTGTTTTTTCATTTTAACAGTAATTTTTGTTTTGACTTTCTGAATAGATATTCAGTGGTTCATATACAGGATGGAATACTACTCAGATATCAAAAAGATAAACCTGTCATTTGTGAATCCCATACAACCTCAATATTCCTGAGAAAGCAGATCAGATGAATGCTTCCATTGTGCAGAAAGATCTGCAGTGCAAATGCTCCTAATGATCCATCATCTGACCAAAGAGGCCAGGGGACCCTCTCTCCTGGTCTATTGTTGTGACACAGAGAGATAAAAAATAAGATTCAAATTCAATAAAGAATGGCTTGAAAAATGTCTATTCCATACAAGCACATCAGTGAAAGCCTCTCTTTTGTTCTCCTTGGCAGCAAAAATGATAAGAACAGAGAATACTAATGTATATTTGAGCAGAATTATTTTTAACCCGGTACCAGTTTTGTTGCTTGGTGTTTACCAGATGGTCATTATTTTTTCTGTGCTCACTTTTGGGTGGAGGGACCCAAAGCATGTAAAAGACTTGCGTGAGGAAACTTCAATGGAACAGATAAGCGATCATTTTAGGTTCCCATGTGAAAATGTGTAATGGGCAGATCATTTTCACTGAAAGGCAGGTAAGAAAATAAGGGAAGTAAGGAAATGGGCCAATTCTGTTTTGTTTTCTACTTGAGATTTCTTTTTTAAGAAAACCAGAACTGAGACTTGCAAAGCGACAGCTGGCTGGAACTGATAGTTGCCTCAATTCAGATGCCCTCCAACTCTGTTAGAAAATGGTTGTTGTTCAGAGATATTAAGCAGGAAATCCTGTGGATTTTCTAACCCATTTCCTATTCACATGCTGCCCCTGGAATTCTCATGTCAAAGTCCAGCACCGGAACCTCATCATCCCCAACAGACCAATGCCACTCAGTATAACTTTCTGTCTTTGTAACATGTACCAAAACATAATTGTAATACTGGTTCAGTTAGATAAATTGGGAGGATCAATTTGAGGAAACAGATACAGCATTATGGTACAACCTGGAACAGTTAGGTCTAAAGAGGAAAATGCAAGATGGTTTTCATATCAGTGCTCTGTCAAGTGCATGAACTTGTACTGATTCTCAGGTGAACTTCAGGGTTTTGTAACCACTGTCACTTCAGGCCATTACGCCTCTTCCCCATCCCTTTCACCCAAGGAACTCATTCAAATTTCAACTAGGACCAAGATATTGGCAAGAGTTATTTTGGGGGGGACAAAGGAAGGAAATTTTGAACAAGTACAAAGATAGAAAGAATAACACCAGGAAGCACCATGAGCCCATCAACCAATTTCAATAATGCCATTTCATGCTCAATGTTGTTTGCCTTGCAGACCTGTGAGTGGGGAGCAAATGGGGAATAAACATGCAGGATTGGGATCTTATGTAAAGACAACTAGGGGCCCCTACTGGGTTCTGAAAGGGAAATGACATGAGCAACTGTGCTTGTCAGCAAAGATCATGCTGATCTTAGAGAAAGGATTACAAGGGAGAAGACTGAATCTGGGAGTACCAGAAAGGGATTGTTGAAATACAGGTAGAAATTTCAAATGTAGGTGAGGCACTTCTGCACAGGCAGATGGAAGGTATGTGTTAACACCATGGGGGAGGAAAAACTCTTGCTCCAGGAGTTGGAGAAGTATTCCTGCAGAATAGTGTGATTTGAGGTTATAAAAGCCACCTTAAGACAAGCAGCTCTGACTGTATTCCAGTGCAAAGTGAGTTTACCCAACAAAGCATTGTTTATGGTGCACTGATAATTAAACCTGCCCCTCCATTTGCCATGCTTCACCGAACCGCAGTTGAAAGGACCTAGCATATGTGTGCTGTTATTTTAATGAACAGCATTTCCACCACCACCACCTCCTATACAAACTCCCAGCAAGTCTAGATGGTGCTTTAAGAGTCATTACTGTGGGCGCTCACACTTTCAGCATAAAAACTTAAATGAATGTTTCTCACAACCACTTTGCTTTCTCGTTGAGGCTGTTCAAATGTCAGCGGTTTTAGCACAGAGCTTAACCTTTACGCATTTTTACTAGAGTCTCAGAAACACAGCCTGTGCTGGATTTCCCTTACGGCGGTGGGTGGGAATGTTTTATACACACAGTTATAAGCCAAGATTCTGGCAGCGCCATCAAACTGCCTTTGAGACATCATCCATGTTTGAGGGATTGCAATAAAGAAGTGTCACCCTACTACATGCAAATGCCAAGCACACAACAGCCACTTTGTCAACAAAATATTTACTGGTGACTTACTGTGGCATATGTACAGGGAAAGGCAATGGAAATACAAAGTGCGTGTCTTCATAGAGCTTACAGTCTAGTGGAAGACACAAATCATTAAACAAATAATGGATGGAGAGATAAGTGCTCTATAAAATAACAATCACAGTAAGAAAGCTAGAGAGCACTGGAATGGAAAACATATTCCACTGGATTGCAATCAATGATATTGATTAGTCTCTAGCTAATCAATGGAATTGATTAGCCATTAGCAGTTCATCTTTGCTCTGAAACACCCATCATTATTAACTGATAATATGTCCAAGGGGATGATTTGAGATTGGCCTAAAGCAGTCAACATATCTCGCACTTTCCAAAGACCGGTCTCAAAGCAGCCATGAGAGCCTGTTCCCTGAAGTAACGTCCTGGTTTTGGACATGTTGATGTGTGACATTGCCAGTATTTTGCCTGTCTCCTTAAAAGGAGGCAGCACAGATCCACGAAAGTCAGCAAATTATAGGACTGAAGTGTATGAACACAGGTGAAATTGTTTAGCTATTAAACCACCCTTAGAATTTCCTAGTTCTTGCCATAGATAGGCAACTTATCTTGCTCCATTAGTAATTTTGTGGTCAATATATTGTTACTTGCAGTCAAAAACATCCTGAAAGACATAACTCAAAAACACATTCTAAGATCTCTTATTTCAACAACTTAAGTTGATAAACTTCTATAACTGAACAGTCTGCATATCCACAGCCTCCAGCACCAGTCATTCTTCTTCCTCTGTTTCTGGGTCTATGTATTTCTTGAACTCCCTCCCCTCTCACCAGAGCAGCTTTAGCCTTCCCTCAGGAGGGAGCCACCAGATAGCTGGAAAGAACCACAGAGTTCAGAGCAATAAAACAAGTCACATAATGTAGAACTGACTCATGATCATGTATATTTTGCTTGTTCATGTTTTTTTAAGTGTTTTTTTAAGAGCCCATTTGTTAAAATATCAGAGACTGTCTGGGCTCAATATACAGAAAAAGAATTGTAAATAAAATTGTTCTCTGCCCTCAGTAAGGTTACAGTCTACAATGTATTGAAAGAGTCACACAAGTTAGATGTAACTTGCAAACTAAGAAAAGAAAGATGCAGAAAAGCAAGCTGCTCAGTGACATATGAGCAGGAGGCTGAAGAAGAGTATCAGGAGGAAGGACTTATCCATCTGACGATGATTCGGAGGGGCTTGAACTTGGATAGCATAAACATGAAAAATTTCTTTCCACTGTTCTGTCCTAGAAAATTTCACCTTTCCTTCGATTCAGTGTACCACTTGTTCAGTGGTAACAAGTACAATAATATTATAGCTGTTGCAGACACGCTGAAATAGTGCTTACAGTTATCACTACTTTGAAATTATTGTAGTCGTTATATTGGACACAAAACCCTGATATCTAATGGTTAGTAAAGTAGTATGCTTAGTCAGGAACAACAATTTTATAAATATTTTAATAATTTGTTTCAGTAGAACTTCATGCCAATGTGTATTATGAATTGAAAAACCTTATTCCGAGAAAAGGGCATGTGGGTGTCATCAGGCTGCCAGAGATATCTTTGACTCAGAAATGGTAAGGATTCCTTTTATTTCTCTTCAAACAATGTAACTGGATGAGTCCTAAGAGAAATTGATGTCAGTATCAATTCTCCTGCTACTGTCCCCAGGTTTTCACTGAATTCCCGAATGCCCATGTCATCCCAGAGGAGCTGGGGCCCAAGAGAAAGACTTAGAGAAGTAGAAACAGAAATAACACATTCTGAGAGGGAAAAAGATGTCCCAGCAGTGGTGAGAGGGTAGGATTTGGGTGTCTCCTGCCAGTGAAAGGCAGCATTGCTCATCTTCCAATAGGTAGGGAATAACCAAGTCCTGATCTCCATGAAAAAAACAGGGCCTGTCACCAACTAGGAAGATCCCAAGCTTGGCACCAAACCTCAGACCAAGTGTAGCACTGAGAAGTGGGTGTTGGGGTCTGTACCAGAGTGATCATTATGCTCTGAAGAACAGAGACCCTGGACACTTCTAATACCTGTACACTGAAAATTTTAGAAAGAACAAAAATGGGATTTCTTATCTCCCTGGTAAGCTGTACTGGAAAAATCTTATTTTAAAATAATGTTTAAAATAAACAGTACCAACTGTTGTTATTTGATTAAGATTTTCATCTGCTTTATGGAGAAGTATAGTATGAGTAAGCATTAACTTAGTAGATAGGGTTAGCAGAAGGTTGCCTATGCAATGTTCCAGAGAAAGAATATGATAATAGTGGACAGAAAGGCCAGTGAGCTCCAGGGTAAGACTGGAAAGGAAAGGAGGAGGGAAGAGGGTAATAGGGAGGAGAGAGAAAAGAGAAACTACATAGTCTTCCTCACCACTGTTCAAGTTAAAGAATTTAACATCTCTACTCAACCTTGGAATGACTTCAAGTGTTTAGGTTTTAAATATGTGATTGGGGTAGGGCGAGCAGACAGGAAGGATTTGAAGTAATTATAGTTACACTTTCCATATATAATTATCATTGCTCTCATTAATACCATCATCAACATCAACCCATAGTCACTACCATCATCACCATCACCATTATCACCATCACATCCTCCTTCTTCTCCTCTTCATTACCACCACCCCACCATCATCATCATTGGTTAACTGAATTAATCAGTTGAATTTGGCTGAAGTGGGAGAGAGCATTGAAAAAAACAAAAGGTAAACACACGTTCCTTAGAAATCTATCACAATTATCTGGTGAGCAGTAATGTACTTGGATCAGAGAAGATGCAATGGATTAGAGGACTAATAAAGGAGAGAACAAACCTGATCAAAGTTGAGGAGGAATTAGATCTCAAGGAAAGAGATGTCAATGTAAGTGGGGTGATACAACAGTTCTTAGGATAGTATGATTTCCTAAGATAAGAATTCCTGGAGAAGTAACAGATTTCAGGCAGGAAGGAAAGAGGTGAACAATCAGAAGTTTGGCTATGATAACATTGAAAATGAAGTGATTTTGACAACTATCAGCTAAAGCTAATGAAGTAGGTAGACACACAGCAGTACCCATTAACCACACAGACTCAAGCAAAAATCTTGAAATGTTCTGATCTTAAGTCACTCAGTATTATTCTTACTCTTTATACACAATGCCTGTATAAGTATGTGTTGGGATGGGATATGTTGGTCATAAGTCCTGATGATGGTGGTTCTGGTGGTGATGATAATGATTTGATGATACATATAGAGAAGATGATGATGTGGTGTGATAGTGATGACAATAACTTTGTTCTAACTATTTTTGCACATTATTTTCTTAATCATTGTAAAAATTGTCATGTTTTATTATCATCCTATTTTATGATAGAGATACTGAGACCCAAGATCACATAAACCAATCACTACCAGGAAGTGATCTAAACCCAGATAATTTGTTCCATAAAATGGGAACACCACTCATAGTCAACTTACAAGGTGATTATGAATATTAGATTTTAAGATGATAATAATTGATATTCATGAGCCCTTAACATATGCTTTATGTCAGACACTGTTTTAAGTGCTGCAATGAATTAACTCATTTAATTTCTGCAATGACACTATGAACTAAACTTCTTCATTATTCTTCTGTTATGGAAGAGAGAAAACAGAGGCATAGGATCTTTAAATAGCTTGTAGGTAACTAAGTCAGTCAAACTCAAGATCAGGACCCAGGAAGTTTGGTTCCAGCATTCATGGGGTTGACCAGTATGTCATTTCATGTTGACAAAGTGTTAGGATAGTTTCTGCTACATGGCAAACACTTGATTCCAGAAAGTTAAACACATCTGTCTAAGGAGCAAGGGCATTGCTTTGCAGGACATAAGCAACTAAACCATATTTGTGGTCAAGGTTGACTACTGAATTACAAGAACACCTGTCCAAAGTAGATGCTCAGTAAATATGTATTAAATGATTGAATAAACCTTGGATGAAAGTGGCCAGCTGATCAAATTATGGGACATGTTCTGCCACGAAGAAATATCTCTTGGAAAAGTCACTTTTCTTCTTTAGGTCCCAGTTCACACACTTGTCCAGAAGACTATGGGTGTACATGTTACAGGCTATCCTTGCCTCCCCTGCCCCTTGGACAGACATTACTAATCCATCACAGTGCCATGGCTCACTGAGCCCAATTCTGCCTTCATCACTGTGCTCTCAGAAATCATCAGTGACACCACTTAAGATTCAACCTAGGGGTAAAGTCTCAACTCCAGAGTCTAAAGGCCCTCCTGTTGACATCTCATCATTCTCTGAAATGAAGTCCTGCTTTTCTAAGTGCCTCTTCTACATTAATCTGCTGTCTTCACTCAACCTCAAGTCTGCGTCCTTAGCTGGATGGGCCTGTGCTCTCTTCAGGCCATGAGGAGGAACAAGAACCACATGCTCACAGGCCTGCTGTTTGTTCATGCAGCTGACGGATGATATTCCAGAAGGCCACGGCCACTGGAGGCCATGTGTGGCTGTCAGCAGAAGCCTTCACCAGGGGACTTCCCATGTATTCAAAGCATTCTAGGTTTCTTGTTAGTAATCATCTCTTTCTATTTGCAAGAGTTCTGCTCCTCCCCAGTGTGTTTCCTGTTAGCCTATTCACAGCTGCTACCATCACCAAGCAAACTTAAAGAAAAGAACTGTTGCTGACACCCTCAACTTCTGTCCTCAAGCACAGGAAAACTCCTTTCAGGGTGTCTAGGCCCCTCTGCATCTGAGACATAGGAAATACTTTGACTGGACACACATTTTCAACAGCTTTGGAGCTCTTTTTCACCATCTACTTTTAAGTACTAGAACTAGCAGCAGTGTCTGAGCATTATTTGGTATTTCTCCCAGACCTCTCTCAACATTGAATTAAGACCTATCACTATCCCTGATTCAGTTTGGGGGGCAACAATATTTATGGTTTGGTTCTGAATGTGTGAACACCAAGTAAACCACATGAGCATCACTGGAGGTCTGTTGTCCATTGGTGCCCCCTACACTGCATGGGTTAGCCATGAGCTGGCATTTGGCTGGGTTAAGTTGGACTCAAATACAACCTCGCAATTGTCTGCCTTCCCACTGAGTATGATCAGAGGCATGTCTCCACTATTCTGAGCCTTGGTTTCATAATCTATTAAATGCTTCCATGGAGTCATTTTCTCCTCAGAGACAGAAGACCTGTGATGCAGAAAGTGAGTGATAAAGTGGAAGAATAAGAGAACAGGGTCCTTGGGATCGCCATCTCACATAGGGAAAGAATATTGAGGGATGTAGGGCAGCGAGAAACCTCGTTTCCAAATTTGACTTTCCTTGAGTTCTGTTGGGTGCTGGAAAGGGATGGGTGACTCCTGTGCCCAAGCAGTAGACAAACACTAAGTCTGGAACCTTCCAAATGAGGCCAAGAAGATGATTTGTTAATACAAAGTCATGTAGTCAAACCCTTGAAGTCTACTGCTTCAGGCCATGTGGCCCGAGGCCCTCTTACATTATGTCAATTTGCCTCATCAAAGCCAGTGGGAGAAATCCTATGTGCTAAAGATGGAGTCCTAGATGAAGCAACGTGTATGGGAGTGGAACCTATCATCTTTGCCAGTCTCCATTTGCTAAAAGCAAGTAACATCATTCTCACAAGATGGGGCAGGCTTTGAATCTAACTTACACAAGTGGCCTATCATCTCCTTTACTTGGAGGTACTCTGACACCCTGGCAGCCTGCCTCACTCTATTACAAGGTACTTGAGGAAAAATCCCACTTTCAAAGGTCCTGATATCACCCTTCCTTGGCATGGCATCTTTGCCAATGTGTTCTGATGAATAACTTTTCAGATATTTATTGACAATATACTATGCACGGTGAATGTGATTTTATGTTTTAGTGGTAATAATCACTATAGCATAAGTGTTTATAATGATCTTTGCAATTTATAAATTGCACCTTTCTATCTCTACAAAGTGAAGGTTAAAAATATCTGTCTTAGCCTCTTCAATAAACACCTTAACACCTTGTACAAAAACCAACTCAAAATGGATAAAAGACCTGGATGTAAGACAGAAACCATAATATACATAGAGGAAACCCTGGGCAAAACCTTCCATGAGCTACAATCCAGAAATTCATTTCTGGACACATCTATAGCAGGTAAAAACATGAAGGAAAACATAGACAGATGGGACTACATAAAACCAAAAAGCTTCTGTATAGCAAAGAGGCAACAGAGAAAACAAAAAGAAACGCAACTGAGTGGGAAAAAAATTTTGCTCTCCATACGAGTGATAAGGGTCTGATAACAAAAATGCATAAAGATCTCAAACAACTTAACAAAAACAAAGAAAAAAATGGGGAGGACTAAAAAGACACTTCTCCAAAGAGGAGATATAAATGGCCAACAGGTACATGAAAAATGCCCAATGTCACTAGCAATCAGGGAAATGAAAATCAAAACCACAATGAGATACCACCTTACACCAGTAAGAATGGCCCACATCCAAAAAAATGGGCAACAACAAGTGCTGGTGTGGAGGATGTGTAGAGAAAGGAACATTTGTACCCTGCTGGTAGGAATGTAAACTGGTCCAGCTACTATGGAAAGCTGTGTGGAGGACCCTCAAATTAGTGAAAATGGAACTACCATTTGAGCAATTGCTCTTCTGGGAATCTACCCAAAGGAGACCACAATGCTTGTACAAAAGGACACCTGTGCCCAAATGTTTACTGCAGCACTATTTATAATTACAAGGACATGGAAACAACCCAAATGCCCCAAGATAGATGTCTGCATGAAAAAGATGTGGTATATATACACAATAGAATATTATGCATCAGTTAAAAATGACAAATTTGGCAATTTTATGGTAACATGAATGTACCTAGAAGAAATCATATTGGCAGAAATAAGTCAAAAAAAAGACAGAAATCAAATGGTTTCATTAATATATTTTTTAAAATATCTGACTTGCAGACTTGTCAGGTAGAAATAAAATGAGATATCTGCAAAGGGTTTAGCTTGAGATGTGGAATAAAGAGTCTATTATTATGAAGTTCATTCCTATAGCATTTGGTACCATGTGAATTGGGGTAGGAACACTGCCTCCCATACCATATGCATATCCTACCTGGTTCTTGCTCTACCCTCTCTCCTAAAAGCCTTCTCCTGGTTTATTTTCAGGTAAAAGAAAACTGATTTTATTAAAATTTGCTTCTTTTCTCATTTGGTCACTGATGATAAAAGTCAAACTGAATTCACAAGTAGCTGAGTATAAGAGTGTCTTTTAGACGAAAGCAGTGGTTTTCAAACAGGGGATTGCACACAATGCCTGGAAATGTTTTCGGTTGTCACTTTAAAGGACAATGCTTCTATGTGTGGAGGGAGACCAAGGATGTGGCTGAGCATCCTGGAGTGCACAGGCAGCCCTCCACAGTGAAGGATGACTTAGCCTGAAATGTCAGAGCTACCAAGGGTGAGAAATCCTCAAGCAGAGACAAGAAGCTCGGGTCCTGGTCTGGGCTCTGCTTAAATAAGCTCTGGGATAAGCGTGCTTGCCTGCTCTGGGCTTGAGTTTTCTTACCTGTAGGATGAAAACTTCAACTTAGATCTGCCTGCAACCAAGTGAAAAACATTAAAAGTTGTAGCCAACTTTTTATACGCTTTACAGTATTCCCTGTGAAGGGCTATCCTGCTTCCAGCCATCACAGTCAGCGTTGCAGGAGGATGATAAATACCCATCTTTTCAAAATGCTTGTGATAGTAAAGTAGAAAACCATGATAATGTTATTGGAAAAACAGAAAGCACAACTTCTGTGTCAGACCCACAACCTTTTAAAATGATGTTAATGAAACCTAAACTTTTAAGGACTGTTGAACTGCAATGATTCTGAAAACCTTGTCCAGAGGCAAACAAAAGGAACACCAGAGCATTTCTGAAAATTGTGTTGTTGCTTTATGTAGGGTCATTCAGTGAACTTGCAGCACTCTCTGCAATCAAGGTAGTAGGATTAGGGGGAACCCCCCTCATGGAAGAGCTGGGAAGTAAAAGCTAGAGAAACCACCACGGAAAGTCCCAGAAGCCAACACTGAAGTCACCAACTCAAAGCCCTGGTGCAGGCAGTCCTGCAGAGTTTGCCAGGCACCTCTCACCTGCCAACACACCACCACTGCATCCACCTTTCAGGAAAGGCCTCTGTGCTCCAGCTTTCCAAAGCTTGTGCCAGTGCCTCATGTGGCAAATGGCAGAAGAGGGTTTGGGAAGCTAATGGTCTCCACCGTTGCTCTGTGACCTTATACGGGATGCCAGGTTGAGGCAAATTCAGTATATGGAGAGACCACCCCAACCCCACCCCACCTGGAGGCTGGGACCAATCAATCACTCACACAGCTGCTTTTGAACGTGCCGCTCCATGGCACAAGAGAGGAAGATGAAAGAAGAGGCTTATGATGAGTTAAATAAGTCAGCATTGTTTACAAAATATCTGACTCTCAAAATAATTCCTGGCCTGATTTATAAAGATAGTTGGGATGCTTTTTGGAATTTTCAGTTCCCCATCAGCATTTTATGAGCCAAGCAGTCTCTGAGACCTGAACCCTGAGGTATCACAGGATACCATAGGACACTGTTCTTCCAATGCAAGTGACTGGCTGATGTGGCCACCGGGTGGGAGCTCTGCTTGGTGTGCAAATCTGCTCCAAGAACACGTTTGACAATCACTTTTCTGTCCATGAAATGACCCCTTCCCAGAAATATATTCCAAAATTCCCCTTTTTTTCTTGCTTTTAAAGCTAAAGCTTCCAGTCCACTGGTAACTGAGAGTGACAACATAATTATTATGTTGCTTATAATTATGAGCGCCACAACCTGGCTGTGGGAATGGGAAGAGGCCCACGAAGGGTGCACGAAAGCACTCCAAAAAACAGCAAGAGGAAGCAAGCCCAGTCGTGTTGGCTTGTTTTGGGTAACTTGACTGCAGACAGCCATGCTGGTTATTCTCCAGACACCAGAGGAAATGTGGCAAGGGCAGTACCAGAAATGCTGACAAAAGGAACCACACGTTAAGGATCTGCTTTCTGTGACAGCTGAAGGAGCTCTCCCTACAAGCCAGTTCTGTCTTTGGCAGCTACCCCACTGTAGGCCTTGAGGCCAGGTCCACCTCTGGTCTTAGCCTTGTGTGAGTTATGTGATCTCCACCTGCAGAGAGGGTCTCAGGCCCCTCTCTCATACTAGGGATCCTTCTCAGGTCTCTGGATTCCAGGCATGAGTTTGCAATCAAAGAAGCAAGTCTTTGAATCCCAGCTCTGAACTGCTTGATTTGGCCGGGTGATAAGACTTCTCCAGTCTTCAGCCATTAAAATGTGGGTAGTAATTGATGAGTAATACTCCATTGTGTATATATACCACATCTTTTTCATCCACTCATCTGTTCTGGGGCATTTGGGTTGTTTCCATGTCCTTGCAATTATAAATAGTGCTGAAATATTACTCATCAATTAAAAATGAAAAATTTGATGAATTTATGGGTACATGGATGTACCTAGAAGAAATCATTCTAGCAGAAATGAACCAAATAGAAAGGGACAGAAAGCAAATGGTTTCATTATATATGGTCAACCAAATGAAACTACACAAGGGGAGAGTGGGGACCAGCTGGAGCGGGCAGGGAGGGGAGGTGGTGGGTGACCCCCAGGGACTGAAATGATGTGAAATATATATAAATAAATTATTAAAAATAAATAAATAAAATAAAATGTGGGTGGTAACACCTGCCTTTCAGGACCATGATGAGAAATAATGCCTGTGCCCAGGTATTACCTGTCAACAGCAGCTGCTGTTCCTATTCCTTGGTTGGGTTGACTTCTGAGCCTCTTGGTATTGGTTACTGTTTATGGCTCCAGGGTTATTTATTCATAATGTATTAAACAAGTAGTTATGGAATACCTACTATTTGCCAGGCACACTGAAAGCAAAATGGAACATAGGCAAATACATTCCCTGTTCAGTGTCCAGTAGGAGAAACATATGAATTAATATCACATCCCAACAAACTGGATGGGGATGTCAGGGTGTTAGAGATATACTTAGGAAGGAAAGTTTACCTAAATTTGGGAGTTGGGGAAGGCTTCCTGAAGGAGGTGACTTCTGAGTTACACTTGAATCATGAATTGGATCAAGCCATACACAGGATGGTATGGAGAAATATAGAGAAAAGGAGACATAGAGCTACAGACACCAAGACCAGCCCAAAGGTCATATGTCCAACAAGTGGGCAAGTGGGTTTAGGTGTTCCTAAAATTTCCCAATTCTGCATATCTGTTAAGCTGTTGCTTTTCTAGAGGTCTCCCTTCTCCCTGATCTTCCTCCCATGCCATTCTTGTCAATAATATCAATGCATAGATGAAATCACTAAAAATCCACTGTTCAAAGGTACAAAAAGATCACTCAGTCATTCCTATAACCCCCATCACTAACCAGAGCCACTTAATAATCTTCTACTGTATATATAGCAGGGTCTAAGGCTTTGAAATCAGACTGATTTGAGTTGAAACCACTGCCATGAATTTCCCTCATATGTAGATGTTAACCTTTTCCACAATATTAAGATGATTAACTTCAAATAATAAAGTATGAAAGATGTGCAATATATGGTAGGCATTATGTAAATGTTTATTCCCTTGTTCTTGGATCTACAGAAGGTGATCAAAGAGAATTACTCAATACCATAATGCCATATTTGATGTCAACTTTAGCTATGCTCTTCCATCATTTCCCCTAATGATTTTTTTCTCATTTTCTCTGTTAAATATAAACCAGCTGTCCTTGATGTTCCACCTAAACGTAGATATTCCATCTAAACTTCCAGTTAGAAGGACAGAGTTTGGCTTAGTTTAGCTTGAGAAAGTGAAGACTTATAAAACGGTACATGTGCAATTTTTTTAAAGACATAGAAATCCTTTGGGTAGATTCCCAGAAGTGGAATTGCTGGATCATATTGTAGATTCATATTTAGTGTTCTGAGGAACCTCCACACAGCTTTCCACAGTTGTTGGACCATTTTACAACCCCACTAGCATTGCAAGGGGGTCCCTTTTTCTCCACATCCTCTTCAGCATTTCGCAGTTTTTTTAATGTGGGTCATTTTCACTGGAGTGAAGTGGTATCTGATGGTGGTTTTGATTTGCATTTTTCTGATACTCAGTGATGTTGGACATTTTTTCATATGCCTGTTAGCCATTTGTCTTTTTTTTTTTTCACAAATATTTCTCAGTTCTTCTGCCATTTTTTGATTGGGTTGATTGCTTCGTTTTTGTTAAGTTGTGTAAGCTCTTTGTAGAACTTCAATATCAGTCCCTTATCTGTCATATGGTATGTAAATATTTTCTCTGATTCAGTTGGTATCTCTTTATTTTGATTATTGTCTCTCTTGCTGTACAGAATCTTTTTAATCAAATGTAACTCAGCTGTTAATCTTTTCCTTCATTCTCTTTGTTTTTGGAGATGAGTCCTTAAAGAAGTTTCTAAGATGTATGTCATGAAGTACCTTGCCTTATATTTTCTTCTATGTATTTTATGGTGTCAGATCTTATATTCAAGTCTTTTATCCAGTTTGAGTTTATTTTTGTATATGGTGTGAGATAGTAGTCTAGTTTCATTTTTGGCATGTTGCAGCCCAGTTTTTTCAATACCACTTTTGGAAAGGCTTTCCTTGTTGCAGTGTATACTCTTTGCTCCTTTGACATAGATTAGTTGACCACATATGTGTGGTTTTATTTCTGGGCTTTCTTTTGACTCTATTGGTTTGTGAGTCTATTTTTGTTCCAATATCATGCTGTTTTCCTTATAATGGCTTTTTAGATTATTGAAGTCTAGGAGTGTAATGACTCTATTCTTCCCTCTTTTTGTCAGGAGAGCTTTCACTATTCAGAGTTTTATGTGGTTCCAAATAAATTTCAATGGCATTTATTCTATTACTTTGAAGACCATCATTGAGATTTTTACTGGAATGCACTGAATCTGTAGATTGCTTTTGGAAAGATGGCCATTTTTATAATGTCAATTCTTCTGACCCATGAGCAGGGAATATCTTTCCATTTCTTTGTGTATTCTTTTTTGTACTTTCTTTCATAGTGTTTTGTAGTTTATCTTGTATAGGTCTTTCACCTCCTTTGTCAGGTTTATTCCCAGGTATTTAAATTTTGGGGGGACACAAAAACATTAATTTGAAAGGGAACCTGCACATCTATGTTTAGTGCAGCACTATTTGCAATAGCCAAGATATGGAAACAACCCAAATGCCCCAGAATGGATGAATGAATCAGAAGACTGTGGTGTATTTACACAATGGAATATTACTCAGTGATCAAAAAAGCCCATGCCATTTATAGCAACATGGATGGAGCTGGAAGGGATGATGCTAGTTGAAATTAGTGAGAAGGAAAAAGATAAATCCTGGATGGTCTCACTTATACATGAAATATAAAGAAACCAAAGAAAAGGTCAAGAAAAAGTTAGGACTAACAAGTTGACCATAAAACTGAAAAACACAGCAAGGGAGGGGGAGGGAAGTAGGAGTAAGAGAGGGGAGGAAGGAATCCAAGGGAATATGGTGATGGATCATGGATGATATGGTGATGGGAGACCTATAAGGATGACAGTAATGTAATAAAAAATAAATAAATAAGGAAGGAAGGAAGGAAGGAAGGAAGGAAGGAAGGAAGGAAGGAAGGAAGGAAGGAAGGAAGGAAGGAAGGAAGACACAACCTGAACCATTTTACCAGGCATCATGAGAAGATAGTAAACTTCACAGAAACAGAACAGAATCTGGAAGATGTGTGGCTTTTCAAAACTGAAAGCTGCTTTGGCTCCATCTAACCTTGCCAGCAGAGGAGCTTACTGATTTTCTCTTGGACATCATCCATCATTATGACTTGATATGTATCTCTTATCTCTGCCTGTCTTTTGACACCTTGCTGTTAGTTGGCCAACTCTGTATTTCACATTCTAATTCCCCCAGAGAAAGGTGATTATCCTATGAGTCAATATAAACTCTGTTGGATCCAGTTTTCACACTAACCATATCACAGGCCACATTCTAGCCTTGAGACTGGCTAGCTTCAGGATCATTGCCCACTTCAAAATATGGAGGGGTAGAGTCCCTGGGCCCCAGGTTTCCCTAGATCGGGGTGGGGAAAGGAAAACTATTCTGTGTCTCTCTGAGACCTGCAAACTTCTATAGGGCATAGTAAGACAGAAAAATATATTGATGCAACCGAGGAATAAATATCTTTAAGAGAGAGGGGGTCACTAGGGGCTAGGAAGTGACTGAAGAAAACACCTGCATTATTATTTTGAAGCATAATTATATCACCATTTAGGCAAGAGAAGGATGTTGATTCTCAAAAACAATTTTGTGTGGGCACAGACATGAAGGTCTGAAACAAAAAAGAGTCTGTATTTAGCTCATCACGTTCAGTGGAGAGTGGGGCCAGTCTTCAAGTGTTTTAAAAGTAAGGTCTTTTGTTCCCCCTAGAGGAACAGGGGAATTTTATGGCAAGATTTTAATAATTTTCAATTATTTTATAGTAATTTTAAATAATTTAATGTTTTATACCAATTTTTAATAATTTTCAATAATTTTATGGTAAGATTTTAATTTAAAAAGCTTTTGGCAGTTAAGAAAGTGAACTTAAGAAATGTGATTTGGTGGGAACAAATCTGTTGGGAAATGACTGCCATAGCTTTGTAGAGAACTATGGATGATATAGGGTAGGAAAATGTTCTGATGAGACTCCCTGGATGCAGAGGGGAAATCTCTAAAGCTGGAGCAGCTACTAGCTTGCAGGGGATTCAGAACTACTAAGGAGGCTGCTGACTGCACTACTAACAGATTTGGGCTGCTTAGGTATTTAGATGTTAGACACTGGAAAAAGCAAACATTTTTCCCCAGCCACATCAGACACCATCAGACATCCTTTTCTTATCTCTGAGAGAGGAGTCTTAGAGAGTCTTATCACATGGCTATTACATATGACCATCTGACATCTAAATGGCCACAGATTGATAAAATTGTAGGAACAGTAGAAAAAGGAAAAACAATTAGATGATGAACCAATAAATAATGAAGAAAAGTTAGCCAAAGTGGAAAAGTTGTGTAGAAAATCTTTGTACTCTCAAGAGTGAACTCTGAGTAGCTACAAACTGAAAAATGAAAAACTATCTTTACTGATCCTATAAATATTATAAAGAAGGAAGCTGAAAAATGAATGCCATTTGACATTAGTTAACAAATCCTGTCTAGCACTTAGTATGTGCAAGGCACATAATGCTATGTTATATTAATTTTCACTCTGATCTCACAAAAATCTTATCACCATTGTTAGTAAAATCTTTTTTTTTACTTTAAAAACCACATTTATTCTTCAATTGCTCAGGAAATACATTTGTAGGCATAGAGAACTTTCCTCCTCTGATTTTGGTGATAGATATTTTGAAAAGACTAACAGTTTGATTCACTTGTAGTTAGAGGCCAATAACAATTGAACATGGTATAGAAAAAAGTTGGTATGCGATCAAGCACTGATAATAACAAATGAAAAAATTATGTTACATTAATGTAAACTACATGGAGAAAAGTATATTTAATAGTAACTATAAGAAAAAAAATGAGTTTGCCATTTGTTCTAAGTCTGATTTTAATAATTAATATGAAAGACTGTCTATCAAGTGACCAAGTTATTAAATTATTAAATGACCACAAAGTACTAGCTTATCCTTATTTTTCTCCACCTCCCATTACTACAGGAAACATAGAAATGTCCCTGACATGGAAATGTGACCATGTGTAAAAAGATACAGTGGTATGTATATTTTGCTGGAAAATTGTTCAAATCTACTTATTTGAATAAATGTTATATTGATTTAATATTTTCTAATATATACTAGATATATTTTGAATAATTTTGTAATCACTGTACTTAGACTATTAGCAATCACTCTGAGAAGAGACCACTGGAATGGAGTCTCCAACTTCATTGGCTTTTAATCTTATAGGGTCTTGGAACACTCAGAATAACATGTCAAGTCAGAAAGTGCTGAACATAAAAGGAAAACTGAAGACAATAACTGAAAGGAAGAACTGTTGTCTCTAGTTGGGTTAACTGAGAAACACTCTGGAAAAAACCTTAGTGACTCTAGTGAAGAAAATTTTAAAAGGGAAGGAGTACATGAGATTCTAGTATAGATTCATGAAACAGCACCTAGTTTTTGATATATAGAGAGTAAAAGAGTCAAATAGTAGCATTTTCTAGGCCCCATGCTTGGTACTTACACTTTTAATCTTTGCAATGTTACAATTGAGTAGAAGTGGTAGGTTCAACATGAGAGGAGAAAAGGAGGCTTATAGCAATTGGGTAAGTTACTTAGGAGTTCAGTTAGTACATGAAGGAAGTCAAAATTAATGAAATCCATCATCTCTTCATTTCTTTAAATACTTCCTGAATATATTCTAAACGTCGTATTAGACACTCAGGATTCTTATTGAATAAGAGGGAAAAAACACTTCTGCCTTGATGGAGTTGTTACTGCTGCAATACTAATAGGTTTTATCTTCTTTGAGCTTTGAGAATGTTGTGAGTTTTTAAAATAAAATATTATATGCTTTCCTCACGCTAAAGCAATAAAAAGAAACTTGTTTTGAAACGAGGGTGAAGGGATTGGGAGCTCCCTGCTTGTACCTTCTCCTATAGTTTCACATGTACCTACTTAGAAAGTCTGCCCCCGACATTGCTGCCACAGCAGTGGTGATATCAGTGATGTACAAGGGAAATGGGTCCAGATGGTGAGCAAGTCCAACTACTAGATTGAAGGATTAAATTTGTGATATAATCAGATTAGCATTGGAATGGGATTATGAGAGTGTGAGCAGGAGAAATTTGAGGGAAATGATGGAAAGTAAGAAGGCCCCAGGGGAAAATAATGCAGTATCATACCTGAAGAAGCTAGATAATAGTGGATACTAAGTAGATTCAGAAGGATTCAGAAGACAAGAAGAGTCATACACCTTGGAGAAAGATGATGGATTTGAGGATAGAATAGGTTTGGAAATTACAGAATCCAAGTACTCATCTTGACCTCAGTACTTACTTGGTAACTTTGGCCAAATTCTAAAATTTGATTCAACCTCAATCTCTGCATCTGAACAACTGATTATATTGAAACCTGTTTAATTGTGAAAATTGATAATAATGCATTAAGTTCCCAAGAACAATTCAGTCACCTGCAAAGTACCCCTCACATTACTACAAACTGTTATGAGCCTTGTAGAGAATGTCTATATACTATACTCACGAGTATGTTCTATTAGGTTTTGTTATTATCATCACTAGATTTCCTTTTCAATAGAAGTTTGGGCACATTAAGAAACTGATTGATCTTGATGTGTATTTACTATTTTGAATAAGAGAGTGAGAGAGATAAGACAGTTCTAAGTCTGTCTGGAATAATGGTGGACACTACCAAAAAATAAGAATCAGATACGTATACTGACACATGTTTGCAATCTTCTTTAGTTGAAGAATCATTTGTGGTAATTTAAAAGTGGGAAAAGCTTAATTGCCTGTCAGTAAAAATTAATAAGATGTACTCATATGGTGGAATATATTCAACAAAAAAATAACATGGACTTTTAAATAAGAATATTAAATTAAATTTAAGTCTAAAAGCAAGATGTATATAATATCTGCAGAAATAGCATGAAACTCCTCAAAGGATATTTATATTCAGAATATCAAGAAAGAAAAAAAAAGAAGAAATATGAGAAAATGATATTTTTAAACTAAGCCTTCTCATATGCCATTCATTAAACATCAGCATGATCATAACTATAGATAGTGTTTGAAAATAGCAGTGGCATTTATTAACCAGAGAGTATAATCTATCTGACTCAAACTTACAAAAAACTTGAAGGTACAGTTCATTCTCCTAAGCTGTATTTGTCAATAGAATCACTCCTGGTGGTGACATTGTTGAACACAGAGGAAAGGAGTTGCTCTAAATCACAAGTGCTTTATAACAGTGCATTCAGAATGGATAATCCAAAAGATAGGTATTAAGTTTGAGAATATTAAACTCTAAGACCTTGGCATATAGCATCTGTAAAGACATGCAAGTATACATATGTCACATTTAACTGAAACCATATAAATTAAAATTAAATGCACATTTAAACATATAAAAATATATACTGTGGCTAATCACTGATTTAGTTTTTCACTAACAAGTATAACAAAGCAAAACATGACACAAAATACCTTTAATTGTTTTCCCCTTGAACTTAACGGAGCTGCCATAAATGATGTTTTAATCATTCTTTAAAAAAGATTGTGGAGTTATAATAGTTAATAGGTATTGAGCATTTGCTGGGTCCAAACATGGTGCTGGGTGATTTACATATTAGTTAATTACTCTTTTTTTTTTCTGCCATGCTTTCCTTTTATTTTGGTGTTCTTTAGTGTTTTTTTTTCTCATTTTATTGATTTGTCACAATTGTACATTAATTGATCCCTCCTCCTCCCTCCATATCCCTCTCTGTATCCCCCTTCCTCCTCCCTCCATATCCCCCCTCTGTATCCCCCCTTCAGTCACTCTTCCCATTTTTCTGCAAATTGTTGTTTGGTTAAGTTGATGTTTAGTTATTGGTTGTTTGGCCTGTTGTTCTCTTACAATATATGGTAAGTGTGTGTGTGTGTTTTGTTGCTGTTATTTATTTATTTATTTATTTATTTATTTATTTATTTATTTATTTATTTATTTATTTATTTATTTATTTTACCCCGGGGCTTTCCCACTTCACTATCATTTGTTAACTATCCTGGTCTTTTGTGCTCTTCACTTCCCCTGCCTTCTTCCCCCTTCTCCTCTCTTGCTCCATGGTTCAGTCCCATTGGTTGTTTTCATTTTTTCTTATTTGGTTGTTTAATTTTCCCTATATCCCTCATATAAGTGAGGCCATCCTGTACTTCTTTTTTTCTTTTTGACTTATTTCTGCTAATATAAGTCTTTCTAGTTCCATCCAGGTTGCTGCAAATGACATGTGTTTGTCCTCCTTGATGGATGCATAGTATTCCATCGTGTATATGTACCACATTTTTTTTAGCCAATCATCCGTTTGGGGGCATTTGGTTTGTTTCCAATTCTTTGCAACTGTAAACAGGGCTGCAATGAACATGCGTGTACATGTGTCCTTTTGAATTA
>PVHY01017603.1:0-31035 GCA_004024945.1 Uropsilus gracilis
TTTTTTGTTATTTCAAGATACAATGAAGAATATTTTCAAAATGGATGGCTATTTTTAAAATACTTTGCTTTCTTAATGGGTAATACAAGTGCATAGCACACAATTTGAAAGTTACAAAAAGAAATATGGTGTAAGTTTTCCTCCTCAGAGCGAGTCAGTTTATAGTTTCTTAAAGTGTCCTTCCACAAATGCCCTGAGGCTAATGAACATACAAGTGTCTTTTCACCCACATAGTGCAGCATACTGTCTGCAAGGTTCTGTATCAAATCATAGCATTGTCATTTAACCATATATTTTGGAGATATTTTCATATAATATGTACAGAGTTTTCCATTCTTTTGTTGGCTTCATGAGTGAATCCACTATCAGGGTGTACCACACTGACTTAACTAATCTGCTAGTGATAAGCATTTAGATTGTTTGTATCTTTGGATAGACAAATTATTTTAAAAAATGGCTTGCCAAATGTTGCCAAAGTGATTTTCATTGACGTTGTAGCTGATTTACACTGCCCTTAGCAAGGCATGAGAATCTACAGGCTGTATTTTGGTTATATCTCTTTCATTGCTTTTTTTCCTTCATTTCATTATTTAACTGTCCGGTATGTAAGAATTTTAGAAAATACAGAAATTTAGAAAAATGAAGCTTTCTCCTAAAATGTGTTCAGAAGAAGAGGACTTCTTTTTAAGCATCCTTTTGATTTATTTCAAAGTTATCCTGTTCTTAGTACATTATTGGACCTGTGATGAAACCTGATCCTCCCCTCTTGCCCCTCCCCCACCAACCCCTACCTGAGGCTAAGTTGCATTTCCAATATCTTTTAGAGGAAAAGTTCTCCAAGTTGGGTTTGCTGTCCTGGCAGTGCCAGTCCTGGGCAGCTATGTCATCTTTATTGTAAGAATTCTTTCTTTATGATGTTTATTTTTTCATTTTGTTTCCCCAACCAGAAGGTACATTTTTTAAGGTAACCGTATCTTAGTCTTCAATTCTTTCCCTTTTTTTTTTTTTTTTCCTGGCTACAAGTTTATTTATCACAGAACAATTTCCAACTTTACTGAGGCGGCTGACAATGTCTAGGACCAGATCCTCCTCTAAATTGGAATTCAGTTGCTGACCCAGCCCTAGCCTCAGCTTTCTTCCCTGCACCAGGGGGCACAGCATTCCATCTGCAGGTGTCACTGTCGGCTTCTCCCTGAGTTAGTTTAATAGGTCACTCATCTTCCAGACCTTTGGGTAGTGGTCTGCCAGTCTCAGGATGGCTATAGCGCAGGGTGGCAGGCATGATCTTAGGGAGCAAGTGGAGGTAATCATGGAGATACCAGATACCCTCATTGGTAAGGTACCAGTAAAGCTGTCTCCAGGCAAACTGTTTTTTCACATAGCCTTGTGATTTGAGAGTGAATAGCCTCTGTGACATGAAGATTGGGTACATTCTTGTCTGCCAGTTCAGGATGTTTAGGCATGCAGACATCCTTCTTGGCCACAATCATTCCCTCCTTAAAAACAAGTTCATAAATGGTAATCTGGTTCTTTTTGGGCATCAACATCATGGCAACTGCTGCATCCAGGACCAGGCCTGGAAAGACTTAGTCATTAATTCTTGTAAGTAGCTCTAATTAGTATCAACTTTTCTAATCCTCATTTACCATGTACCTTGAATACCAACTCACCACATCAGCCTCTTCACTTAACCTTCGTCTTGGCTTCATTATTAAAATAAAGGTTAGTGGTGAGAGTTTGTTTAACTTTCCTCCCACTCCTTTTCATACTCAGAAGCAACAACATCTTGTAGCTTCCTTTCTTCTTATCGCAGGGAACTGGCTTTTCCACTACATAAGGTTATCTCCAGAAGATTACCCCTTAATATGAGCTCTGGAACCTACTTCTCAGTAGGTTCAGTAGGAAGCAGGATCCTTTATTTTATTTTCTAATTTTCATAAAACATTGGACATATTTGTACAGTTATTGTTCCCCTTGGGTATGACCCTCCCAAATTGTACCCCGGTACCCCTATCCTACTCCCTCCCCCTTCCAGTCACTCCATCTCCTTGTGCTGCAACTCAATGGTCAATGCTTGACCCACTGGTCTTTTCTTTTTCTGGGACAGTGTCCTTTTTTCCTGGGTGTGGACTTGCATTCCTGGATCACAACAGACCAAGCTGCATGGATTTCCAGGAGTAACTGAGGTGGGTAGTCAGGCCAAGCACATCAGGAACCTCTTGTAGGGCAGGTAAATGGTGCAGTTCTCCAGGCTCCTTCCTGGTATCTGTCACGTGGTGGTGCTGCTTCTGTTCCATATAGTTCTAGTATCTTGAATTGGGAGCCCAACTTCCAGCCACTAGCAGTAGAGAAATTCCCTCGTGGAGACAGTCATCCCCAGGTGGTTGGTCTAGCTCCTCTCCTTGCTTGTGTTTGCAGTTCTGCGATGGGGCCACAGCCACATCTCTGTAGCTTTCCTCCCCCATTGATTGGAAGTAGGATTATCTTAAATAGTATTAAGTAGTATCAACCTCTTTCCATCCAATATCTTCAACTTTATGTGCATATAGTCTGTCTCATAAGCCTGCACAAACTTCTCAAGTTTCAAAACAAAACAGCAAAAACCTTTCCTCTCTCTGTACCCCTCTAGTCTTCTAGCCAGTACCCTTTCTCCTCTTTAGAGTCAAGGTTTTGGATTATCCTTGCCTTCTCCATTTGCTCCCCTATTCACCTCTAACCCTGAAGCAGCCAGACTCTTCCCCCTGGTCATTCCATTGTAATGAATCACTAATTGACAATTCCAGCAAATATCCATTGAACCGCAAAGGACTGATGTCTCTGTAGCAGCTAGAATTGATTGATAGTTCTCTCTCCTCATTCTCCCTTTTAGAATTGTGCAGAACTCCCACATACCCCTAGCCTTCCCTCCTACTTCTCTGGAAGCTCCTTCTTAGGCTTCCTGCACCCCCTCCCTTTCCCCTTAATGATGTGTCTCTAGACAGCTACTTCCTTTGTCTATTTGTGCATTCTTCCCAGGTAACTTAATTTTTTTTCAAAAGCTGTGTGTTTTGTGACTCCTAAATTTCCATATGCAGCCCAGACTTAGGTCCTCTAAATGACTGCTGACTACATACATCTTGACAGTTCCACCTGTACCACACAACTGCATGCCCTAAGGGAGACACCATCTTCCTCTCTCAATTTCCCTCACCCTTTTCTCTGCATCCAACCCTTTCATCTAGTAGTTCTTTAGTAATACTGTTATTCTAGGTGAACTGGAAACATAAAGCGTATCCTTCCTCCTTGAAACCATACTCTCTTCTATGCCACCTATATCTAAGTGGTCACTAGACTGAACATTTTCCCTCCCCAGTGGCCCTGAAATCTGTCAGTTCTTCAGGTTCACTGTGCCTGTGTTAGTGCCTGACCTTCATTACCTCTTACCCTGTCCAACCACCTCCAATCGTGTCTCTGATATTTATTCTACTTGACTTTGGCAATATTGTCCTGGAACTCAGATATGAAAATTCCCCTCTGTCACTAATTTTTTTGGGTAGTTTCCAATTCCACAGGATACTGTCCATACCATTTAATGAGGCATTAAAAGAGCTGCACCTCCTCCTTGCCTTCATCTTCTGTTCTTCCTATTTATCATCTCTTCAACTATTTTGAATTCCTTTCCAACTCTTTTGAGTTTTTCTACCATGTTCATGTACATTTGCCTATACATCATGTGCTTCAGACTGTCTTCTAACCTATATATCCTTCCTTTCTTTTTCCATGCCCACTTCCATCCAGAGAAATTTTTAGTGATTTAGTTAAGAGTGATGACTTCTTCAGTATAGTCTCTCCCTCCTCTCTGTTCACCAAGCAGCTTGTGCAGTGTATAGAAATCCATTACATTGTACATTGCATTATAGTGATTTACTTAGCTATGTATTCCACTGTCCTGTGAATTTTGCAGATCTAATAATAGTATATTTTCTGTATTCTTTGCATAGCAAGTCTATATGTTTTCTCTTGAGTGATGGGAAAGAAACCAAGGAAAGATCTAGAAGTTTACATTTAAAAGAAAGCTTTCCTAGTGTCTTCAAAGCACAGGAGACATTTCCTCTACTTAATCTTATTCCACGTGTCTTCATTAATCTGTGTATAGACGCTTTTTACACTATAAAGACTGACCAAGAGTTTTCCTGGCATCATCCTTTTAACTAGGCATGGACAGACACCATGGAGGATGGAGATGCATCCTCAGCATTCCTATCCTTGGAGCTGGGCTGAGTCCACTCTTGGCAGGCATCAGTTTCCCTCTCAAAGTCAATGCCTAGCTACAGGGCTACCATTCCAGTACTGAGAGGAGTTGGGGACAGTCTTCTTTTCCTTTATGTAAATGGGACATATTGAAATCTAAAATGATTCATACATGAATGTCTCCAGAAACTTATGCAAAAGAGATATATTTTTCATTAAGGTCTGGACCTTTATTGTATGATTAAGCAGTAGCATTTATTGAGTACCTGACATTCTATCTAGTTGGGTCTGAACCCTGACTCCCAGATTGCAGCCTGGGTGATTTGAACCATCCCTTTATGGATTTAGGGTAGTAGGAAGACTTTCTAATCCTTGGAAGGAACTAGGGCTCAAGGGAGGTAGCCTAGCTTCAAGAACTGGTTGAAGAGGCATCAGACCCATTTCCTGGAGGGCTGAGAGGTCACAATCAGAGTGGGACTAGCTGCGTGAATGCTAAACCTCTGGGCTACTGAGTCACTAACTCCAGTGCTCCCCTATTGCCTCTGAGAAAGGTATAGATTCAGTTTTGGGGGTGTGCTAATCCCAAAGTTTCAGGGTTTGTATGGGACCTGTTCATAAGGACATGGGAGGTATATGGACAGCAAATCAAAAAACTGCAATATATTGGCTTCTGTTACTGGTCTCAATTTTGCTTCCTACTCCATCTCTTTAGTTCAAGGTGTTACCACTGTTTCCTCTAGTCCTTTCCTAGTTTCCAGGCAGGCAAGGAGTGTTCCCTCTGGGCCTGTGTATACCTCCCTGTGTGGAGGTCACAGTTAAGACTTAAAAAGCTCTCTGCCTCACCAGCACAGCCGGCATTTCTCAGATCAGCTTGGTATCTTGCTGGTGAGGCATGACTCATGGCCATTTCTCTCTCTTACCCATTTCTCTGATCCCACCCATTTCCCTCTCTGCTACCATTCACTCTTTCTCCCCTTTCTGTTCATCCTCTTAGATATCCTCTATAGGCTGTTCTCCTTGGTTTCTCTATTCTTTATCAGTTCTTTAATAATGAATTAGTGATGCTAATTAACATTCATTGAGTTCCTACTGTGTGTTAAGAAGTCTCAAACTTATGTTCTCTTCTAAAATGCCTTTTACTAATGAAGAAGCTCAAGATGGTTAAAAATCTAAAGGTGGCCAGTGGTTTCAGGATTAAAACCCAGGTTTATCTGTACCTAGAGCTTCTAGCTGTAGCCACATTCTAAGTTTGCTCCATCAGAAGAATTTTATCAAGAGATTTCTGTTCTTCTCACTTTCCCTGGCCTCTCCAGCAATCTAGCTATTAGTCCATCTAGTAGGCAAGGAGCTCTTTCAACTCATTAAATACTTACTGACTGCTAAAACTCTTCTGTGCCTATTTCCCTTGTTTGCTATTACCATAACTGCTCCATCGGAGAATTGAAATCTGTGTGTTTTTTCCGAACTTATTCTTTTGTTTGGCATGTTCTTCACTAACTCTTACATATTTTAGAAGTTTTTTCATATTAAAGTGAGGTTAATCTAGCTCCCTTGTTTTTTGTTGTTGTTGTTTTAAGTCAAACAAAGACTTGAGGCAGGGAAGTGACTTAACCAGGGTCACACAGTAAGTTAATCATAAAGTCAGGGTGAGGACCAAAGCAAATGCCTTGATCCCATGAGAGTGTTTCTAAACTGAAGAAGAAAAATTACCCTTCAGTCTCCTCTAGTCTTAGAATTTAAAAGGTTTTGGAATGAAATGTTTGATGGCTCACCTCACTTTTTTGCCAAAAATATAGCACAGCAGCTGTCTCCTGATCTGCCCTTCTATAGTAGTCTAATCCTCCTCACCAGTTCATCCTTTGGTATTATAGTCTGAAGGACATTCACTTTTTTCCTGTAGCTTTGTCAGTTCTTTGTGTAAAAGGGCAGGATGCTTAAAAGTTGAGGTCATTGAAACTGTTTTGGATACCTCTTGTTATGAAAATGACCATAGTTTAGAGATTAATATCCAGGTCATTGCTCATTTTTATGTAGTTTTTATCAAGAAATTAAAATGCTGTTATTTATGTAGCATCTGGTTGTTAACAGGGTTTCAAACTTCCCAGAAAGCTTTTTACCATATATCCACACAAAGCTCCTTGGTAAATAGGAGGGAATTACTATTCCTTTTTTTTATTTAATCCTATTTTTAATTGGGATCAGAAAAAGACAAGGAAAAACAAAAGACAAGTTGGTATGTTTAAAGTATAATGTGAACATGTAGGAAATCTAGGTGTGGATTATGTGGGAATTATTTTCCCCACACTTTATTGAGATATGCTTGATACATACATTATTCTACATTTCTTGTGTGTGTGTGTGTGTGTGTGTGTGTGTGTGTGTGTGTGTGTGTGGTAAGAACATTTAAGAGTTATTCTCTTAGCAACATTCAAATATATGATTATTAGCCAAAGTCATCATGGTGTACATTGCATCCCTAGACTTCTTTATCTTAAAACTGGAAGTTTGTACCCTTTGACCATTATCTCCATCCCAGCCCCTGGTAGCCACCACTCTAAGCTCTTTCAGAGTTTGTCCGTTAGCTTCCATATATGAGTAACATCCTACAGTTTTTGTCTGACTTAATATATTTAAGGTCAATCCAAGGTATTGCAAAAGGCAAGATTTCCTTCTTTCTTGTAGCTGAATAATATTCCATTGTATATATTTGCCACATCTTTATCTTTTATCTGTTGATGGACACCTAGGTTTCTTTCCATATCTCAGCCATTGTGAACAGTGCTGTAGTAAACTTAGGCCATCTCTACAAGATCTTGTTTAATTTCCTTTGTATATCTCCTCAGATTGGGAGTGCTGGTTTCTACGGTAATTCTACTTTTAGTTTTTTGAGGAACCTCTATATTGTTTTCCACAGTGGCAATAGCAATTTGTATTCCTACTAGTAGTGTGCATGATTTATATAGGAATTCTTTATGTGGGGAGTTTTCATGTAAAGTCTGAAATGACCAAAATGAGAATAAAAATACTAATGAAACAGATAGCAATGGTTACTATGAGTAATAGACAGCAAAATCCTACTTTCCAGTATTTGTTTTCAGTCTCTCCTTCCAAATTCACAAATCACATTAGTGAAGAGATTTACCTGAGAAGGTTGCTAATATCATAGGGGGCTTCCTCTCCTGTGTCTCCCTAGGCGCAGCGATCCTACAGGCCGACCACACTCTTGGCATTCAACCAAATTTGAGGAGAACCAACCCGATGCCAGCATGATGCAAATATCTCAGGGCACGATTGGCACTCCTTGGCCCCAGAGCTACCATTCCAGGTAAGTGGTCATAGACTGAGCCCCAGAGGTTTTTCTTTCAAATGTGCTATTCCCAAAAAGGAATGTTTCCTTCTGATTTGAGAATGTTTTCTTCTGCTGAGTATTCAGTTTCTCTACTACCTTCCTCATTCTTTTCAAACTTTTAATACATGTACAAAGTCATCTTCATATCCTAGGTTAGACTGGTCTGAAAGGAGATCAGATTTACTTTGAAAACTATCTGGCCATTTCAGGTATTTCTGGGGTTTGCAGATCCTCAGTCAGTCATTTCTCAGTTGAACATAATGTCACTATATTAGTAAAATGGACAAACTTCTTCCCTCATCCTTAATGTCCTTTCTGCTTTAGTCAAATACGTATCTTTTATCTGAACCATTTTATTTGTATATTATTTGTTTTATGTATATATTTGTGTATGTGAGTTCCCCTTCTCCCCTGCCCTTGGTTTTTCTCCCTCTGTTAAGGCCAGTTGTCCAACTGAATGCCAACACTGGCAACAATTAACACAGTGAGGACTGCTTAGCATACACACTCCTGTTATCTTTCATATATGCCCTTTTACCCCCATGGAACAGCAGATTGAAACTTTCAGAGACAGAATCATCCAAGATTAGACAACAGAAGTAGCTGAGTCAAGACTCAAATTCAAGCCAGGTTAAAAGCTGCTGCATAAAACTACTATTATACTTCCTTTGTGTTTTGAGTGATAGTGTCAGTCAAGGATCAATCAGGAGAAAGCAGAGCAGAAACCACAAGTCCCATGCGAGATGAGATTTATTAAAATAATAATTCCTTACACAATAGAGAGAGTCAAGGGGGAGGGAGCCAGACTGAGTCACCCAGATGTACATAGAAGTCAGGCTTTCTAACATTTACTGCAGACTTAGAACTTAGATTGGAATCATCTTCTGATCCCAGGGAGTCAGCTCCACTGCTTATCATTTTTTGGAAGTACTGAGGTAAGAGTCATAGTAAGGAGGCAGGAGAGTCAAGAGAATATAGGTTCTACATACAAAAGAGATACAAGTGCTGATAAAAGGTTTGGGAAATTGGGGGCAGGTCAAAGGCAGCTTCTGGAAGGATTACTTAACTAACACAGACAGGGTGGTTATGTATTTGATGGCAAGGCTGAAGCTCACTCACAGTCCTTAACACTCATGTTTGATCAAATGAAGGGCCAAATCCTGAACTCTCGTTGGTGGACAGGGCTCATAAAATTGCTCAGGATAAATCTGTTTCAACATATTTGATATGTTGAATATATATTGATTGATAATCAACATATATTGATTGAAAAGAGAATTTCCTGGATATTGTACTTAAAGACACGCCTCTTCCTTGCCCATGTCCTTCCCAATAATCCAAAAGAATTTATTCTAATCATCTGAGTCATCTGTGTTCAGATAAAGGGTCTGTTAGCAGTGGTCTCTCCTCCCTCCTGAACAAAGCACTCTATGGACATGGATGTGTTGAAGACCTTTAGACGGTTAGGTGTGAGGTAAGGACTCAACAGGAGGCAAGAAGGACTAAAGTAAGTTAAGTACTTGGACTTTTTAGTCCGACCTAGCTTTGAATCTCCACTACCTACTGAACTCAAGCAGATCTTTTACCTCTTTGATCGTAGTTTGCTTTTCTGTAAAATGAAATTAATAATATATTTCTCATTGGGTCATAGGATTAAACAACACATTGAACATATCAATCAGTTCCTGGTACATAGTAAGCACTCAAATTATGACAACTAATGATAATAATTAGCCTGAGGATTTACCAGAGGCACAGCAAAATTGGTAATGACCTTCAAGGTTAATGGCATCGGTCACTGTGCACTTGTAAAATGAAAGTGGGTATTAACAGAATGCCCCTAAACAGTGGGGTCCTTTGGAACCACCTACCTTAGGAGATCCTAGAGCTGAAGTCATACTCTGGCCTAGATGCTTGTTCTAAGGCAGAAATAAGACTTCTGTCATCAGTCCTCAGAGAAACTGCTTCAAGTTGCCATGGTGAGCTCAGGAGATTGTGGAGTTGGCATCAGCAGTACAGTGTTCTGAAGGCCACACTTCTCCCCTCCTACAACTTTCTCCCCAACCCAGCCTCCAGAGGGGTTTAGGCTGGCATAGCTGCCTCTGTGTTGTACCTACCACTCAACTCCCACTAATTCAGGCTACAAAAATGCTCCCCTGACACAGTAAGTGTCCACACAAAAGCGCTGTATGGGAGTACAAGGGGATTAAGAGCCCAACTTATCAAATGCTGCAGACCCAGGGACCCTCTGCTAGCTGGCACAAGTCATCGTGTGGTCTATTTAGTCTACGTATTGGACTTGCAGCTCTGGTAGAGGAACCCCAACTCTTGAATTCTGCTCAAAGTTTGACTTTGGCACCTGGAGCTGGAGATTTATTCCAGGCATTTCCAAGGAGCACAGTGGCATCTAGTGGTGTAGTGTGTGCGTAGTGTGTGCCTAACTGCTCTGCATCCCTTTAGTTCCAGCAACCCAGTCTTTCCTAGGTTGTGGATCAGTTTCTCAATAAGGAGGCAGTGAAGGGAGCTGAGGGGTGGATAGGTGGAAGAGTAAGGTGAGAGAAGTACAGACAGACTGAAGACATAATTTTAATAGTCCGCAAGCTGAGTTGCTTCTGGAATTTTCCTGAAATTTTATTTCATCTGCTTCCCGTCAGACCCTTGTCACTGCCTTTTTATGTCCTACAGAAATTTTACACAATGATCCTAAAGTATTAAAGGACATCCTGAAAAGCTACCTACTACAGACATCTCATGAGAGGCCAAAATAACAGTATCAAAATAGGAAGCGCAGTGGTCTCACATGATGGATATAGGGAAAAGCAAACAAACAGATAAGAAAAAATAAAAACAACCAATGGGACTAAACAATGGAGCAAGAGAGGAGGAGGGGAAAGAAGGTGGGGGAGGGAAGAGCACAAAAGATCAGGATGGTTAACAGGTGTTAGGGAAGTGGGAAAGCCCAGGGGTACACAATAATGCAATAATGTAATATAAATATAAATACACATATATATGCAAATTTTTAAAAATTTTAAATTAAAAAAAAAGGAACAACCATCACAGAGATAGTTAACATTCTCTGTGGATATCTCTTCTACCCTATTCCCCATTATACATTTCCAGAAATAATAATTAGTACACTGGATTTGATGTTTGCCATTCCAGTGGTATTTGAAACTCTTAAATCACACATCAGTAAATAATATATTATTTTGCATGGTTATAATTTCGTAATTATGGTATTGTAATATGTATACGTATCTATGTAACTTGCTTTCTTCCCACAAAAAAATTCCAAAATTTATTTAAAAAAAAATCTCAACTAGGATATTGGAGAACATCCCCATTTGTTACTTCTATAATTGTATCCAAATTTCATGTTGTCTTAAAGTTTTAACACTTGTAATATTTGTTATATTGATATCTTGTTGTATCCTAATTTGCATACTGATATCTTGTTGTATCCTGGTTTTCTTTTATTTATACATTCTAAGCCTGAAATAAACTGTATAATTTAAAATAAAAAAATAGGAACTGCCATATTTGTTCATTGATTTATTCATGTAACAAATATGTACTCACTATCATATGATTTCTAGCTATCAAAAGTACAATGCTGAATGAGACATAAAAATCCCCAATTATATTAGTTTCTCAAATAATGTTCTGTTCTAATGATTCATTGGATACTCCTAGGGAAAAAATGTTTTGGTGTCAAGAAAATTTAGAAAACATTTCTCACTATCCATTTTCCTTTTACAGTAGTTTATTAAAAGACTTCAGGTCTTGCTGTAAATAAAATTATTTAACTTATATTGTCCAAATTTTCTAAACACATTTGATCATCCAAGGAATTGATGTTTTGTTAGTGTACTTTAGAAAATATTTGCATACACTTGTCTTGTGCTCTTTGCTGTGTTTTAAGTATTAACAGAAATGCTTTCAAGTTCAAAATATATAGGAATATGGGATTTACACTGAATTAACAAATATTTTGTCTTATTTCCTTCAGGATTTTAATGTTAGAGACAAAATCTTTTTTCATATAACCAAAGGGATATGGTGTAATGTCAAGTAGTGGTAAATAATTTGGAGGAAATAAAACAGAATGTCAGATCTGGGAATAAGGAGAAGAGTTGCTCTTGAGGAAGTTCCAGGAAGTCTTCTCTGAAACAGGCTTGAATAAAGGAAGGCAGTGAACGAAGAGAAAAACACTTCACATGTTGGGAATAGCAATTACAAAAGTCCTGAGATTCTGAGCCGAGAACATATTTTGTGGGTTATAGCGAGGAGTTATAGTAAGGAGGCCATTGTACTGGAGAGCAAGCAAGGAGCAAGTGAGCAAGGAGAATAGGAAATGAACTTAGAGAACTAGCCAGACCACAGTAAGGACTTTGCAATTCTCAAATGCACTCAGCAGTAAAATCTCTTTTTTTAGGCTAAAACTATTGCAGGATTTGAAGCCCTTCATTCCAGACTCTTCTTTCTTACCTTTATGAGTGCCAGTTCTTGGAAGCAGGAATGGCAAAAGTAATCCAAGTGACTACTTTCCAAAAAGTGGTGGAAGAACTTGTTCCTAGAAGATAACGTCAGGGCCCTTAATAGTGTGGCATGTGTCACCTGGTTATATTTCCCAGTCAACTTGGGAATGGGAATTCCAAAGGAACAGACCCTCTCTCTAGGTAGCCTGAAAGAGCAATCACAGTCCACATGTGAGACATTCCACTTGACATTCCTTTTATTACAGGATGGAACCCACACCACCCTGTTCTGCCTGGTTACAGATATGTATGCCAGTGACTGTGTATATCTAGCCAGACACTTTCTGTATTTTGAGATATGTTAGTGATAACATTTCCTCCCACTCAGTAGTGAATGGTTCAGTTAACCCAACAGGTTATTCATTCTGATTTTTTGTGTATGTTCTTAGATTAGAGTTGAATTATGATCTCAGTGGAAGATTGGTGAAAATCTCAGCAGTTGGGAGGAAGATTAAGTAGTGTCTGCCACCAACATGAGATTGGAGAGCAAAATTTACTCAAGGAGAAATAGATCTAGTGCTTTCATTTCCCCTTGAGGTATTAGCTCTTAATCTTCTGTTAGAGAAGATAAAAACAAGCATAAGTGGATCATATGGAGTTAGCCTCAACATGAGCTATGTCTTTTGCATTATTTAACACAACTTCTTCATTTCGAGGGAACCTGGGGAGGGATGAAGGAGGTGATGAATTGGCAGTAATATGTGTTGCATGCCAGGACTGACTTCCCTCATCTGGTTGACGAAGGAGCTCTTTCTTTCCTTTTTCCCTTGATTTTATATCTATCCCTCCCAAAGCAGGGATAGATACTTCCAATCAGTATGTCAACTTTCTCTGATAGAGAAGTTATCTTTTTGAGGTGAATGACTGAAAATGTAGTCTTCTGTTCCTTGAATTCTAGAACCATATTGACTCTGAATATGGTCCTTTCAGTCTCTTCTGAAATACGTTAGAGATAGTCCCTAAAGCCTTATTACATACTCAGTCTATAAGACACCAGGTATACTTACATGAGCTCTAGAAACATATCTCCATGGATTTTAATAGTATTTAAATGCTTATTTGTTTTAAAATGGGAAGAACTTAAATAAGAACTTAGTGTTTTACCCTTTTTTTTTTTTTAGAAAATAGTGAATTACAAATGTTTGAAACATGGAGACTGCTGTTTGATTTTTAAATCACATATTCCTTTAAGTCGTCCCCCCCACCCACCCATATACTGGGTAAAGTGTATTTCTAGCTTATAATTAAAAATAATAATAAGTAATTTTGTTTGCGGCAACCTTCTGGAGTGCCAATATAAGTAGTGAGTCATGCCCCCTCCTCCAGGCAAGCTCTGAACATCCGGGAGAAGAGTGTAAATGAGAAGGTCATACCGTAGTATATGAGTAAGCTTTCCTTTGACTTTACTTGTGAAGTCACCCGTAGGTGAATGATTCCTGTAAGAGCTTTAATAAAGCTTTCCTTCCTCTTTCACCGACTATCTCTGACTTTAAAACCAATCTCTCTCTTGCTCCTCATTCAGCTTTGTGTTTAGCTTTTCACCACAAACAAATTGTCTCTAGTACAGTTGAGATTCCAGGAAGATTGCCAGGATGTAGCCTTCAATTCCATAAAAAGGAAAGATATTAACTAAAAACATACACATGTGCACACCAAGTCTCCCTCACCCTTTCACATGCCTGGTCTCTTACTAAGCTTTTCCCCTTCTTCCCACAAATAGCCCTAAGAGACACAAAATTTGTCTCAGTCACTCTTGCTCCTCTTCTCTCTCCCCTCCTCCCCTACTTCTCTCATTTCCAGCACATAGCAAATCACATCACTGTGCTACTTGTACCCAAAAGCCACATGGCTCCCTCTTTGCTCCCCATTCCTCCCCTTCCAAGCCTGTTTGATTTATTGGAGGCACATAGGTTACTATGTTGAGTAATTACTCCTGTGACGACACACAGAGAGGCTGAGCCTAAAGCCCAAATAAGGCCCTCTCACCCATCCATCCACAGACCAAACATCTTGCATAAGTGTTCATTTATAAGCTGGGTCCTGTGCAGGGAAGTCTACTAAGTGATAGTAGCTCACAGTACTGACTGTTTTGTCTCCCTTTTTTTACAGCTCCTCTACAAGTGACCTCTCCAACTATGACCATGCTTATCTGAGGCGGAGCCCTGACCAGTGTAGTTCCCAGGGGAGCATGGAAAGCCTGGAGCCCAGTGGGGGATATCCACCCTGTCATCTGCTTTCCCCTGCCAAGTCTACCAGCAGCATCGACCAGCTCAGCCACATCCATAACAAGAGAGACTCGGCTTATAGCTCCTTCTCCACCAGTTCTAGCATTGTAGAGTATCCACCCCCTGGTGTGTCTAGCCGGGAGCATTCGGGCTCTATGGATACCTCTTCAGCTCGAGGTACCCTCTTAGAAGGGATGAGGCAGGCAGACATTCGCTATGTGAAGACAGTCTATGATCCCCGGAGGGGAGTGTCAGCAGAATATGAAGTGAACTCTTCAGCCCTTCTTTTGCAAGATAGGGAAGCCCAAGCATCAGCAGATGGTGAAGGCTATGACAAATGGCACAGTTTTCCCCGGGTCAAGGGAGCACCACCCCCACCCTGGAGCCAGCAGAGCCCCAGTTCTTTGGAAACAGCCACTGACAACCTGCCTCCCAAAGTGGGCGCACCCCTGCCCCCAGCTCGGAGTGACAGTTACGCAGCCTTTCGGCACCGAGAGCGACCAAGCTCTTGGTCTAGCCTTGATCAGAAACGGTACGGTCGGCCTCAGGCAAACTCTTCAGGCTCCCTGAAGTCTGCCTTCGTGGAGGAGCAGCTGCATACAGTAGTAGAGAAGAGCCCAGAGAGTAGCCCTCCCGTGAAGCCCAAACATAATTATACCCAGAAGGCTCAGCCTGGCCAACCTCTGCTGCCAACTGGCATCTACCCGGTACCCTCCCTGGAGCCACACTTTGCCCACGTGCCCCAGCCCTCTGTGAATAGTAATGGTACACTCTATCCTGCTCTGGCTAAGGAGAGTGGATATATAGCCTCTCAGGGAGCTTTTGACAAGATGGGTACCCTGGATGAGAATGGGAACCAGAATGGATCAAGCAGAGCTGGGTTTGCCTTCTATCAGCCATTAGAACATGATTCAGGATCTCCAGTAGAGAGGAAACTTGAAACTTCAGCCAAATGTGTTCCCTACAAAGTTAATTTTTCTTCAGTGCCTGAAAATGAGGAAGATACCAACTTGAAGAAACATCATTTCACCTCCTTCCATGGCAACAGCCCACATCCAACTGAAAGAAAAAGCACACACGATAAACCATATTCTAGCAACCACAGCCTCAGTTCTCCTCAGGCACAGGCTTGGCACGGGGGTGAAGAGAAGAGATCTTCCAGACCCTCAGATTCTTGGGAGGGTGATTTCCAGGAAGACCACAACGCCAACGTCCGGCAGAGGCTGGAGCGAGAAGGCCTAGGCCAGAGCCAGTCAAGCAACTTTGGCAGGACCAAGTCCACCTTCTCCTCTCTCCAGAACATTCCTGAGAGCCTGAGAAGGCAAGGCTTCCTGGAGCCAGGAGAGGGAGCCCAGGAGAGTTACATGGACAGCCTACCCATCTGTGCAATCAGTATGAAGGGAGAGGACCCTGGAAGGAAAGTTGTACCTAATCACAGGAGCCATCTGGACAGGCTGGTTTCCTACCCAAGGCCTGAGGGGAGAGGCAGTGCCTTGGCCTCCTTCCAGAATTCAGATCCAAGATTTGAAGAGCCACATTCCCCACCCCACCAGCAGACATCTAGTCTGGGCCGAAGGAGGCTGGGCTCAGGCGGGACCTCGGTTCCACAGGGCTTCCAGTACGGGAAGCCCCACTGCTCTGTGCTGGAGAAGGTGTCCAGGATTGAGCAGCGAGAGCAAGAGAGCCAGAGACCCCCAAATGTGGGGAGCTCCACATTCGGTCATCACTACAGGCCCAACAGGACGCTCCCAACTTTTGGTACTTCTGGGAATGACTCTGAGGAAACCAAGGCCAATATCCACTTCTCCGAATCCACTGAATCCCTAGGCAGTGGGGAGCAGCACTTCAAGAACGGTGAGCCAAAGTTGGAAGCGTTTTCCTGGCAACCATGCGGTCAGCAGCCGAAGAGGGACATGGAGGGAGGCCACGGCTCCCCAGCCCCCAGCAGTGAGCCCCAGAGACGGGACACTCGCCTGCTCCGCAGTCAGAGCACCTTCCAGCTCTTCAGCCAGGCAGAGAAGGAGGCCCTGTGGCAGGAAGACAGTCTCTGCATGCCTGAGTCACCCGTGCAGGAAGCCCCCTTCAGCCGCGCCTACCGGAATAGCATCAAGGACGCACAGTCCCGTGTCCTGGGGGCCACCTCCTTTCGACGCCGGGACCTGGAGCTGGGAGCACCCTCGGCTTCCAAGCCCTGGCGGCCACGGCCCGCCTCGGCCCACGTGCGGCTGCGGAGCCTGGAGGCCCCGGCCTCCCCGTCCCCGCACACGCCCCGCGAGCGCCACAGCGTGACCCCGGCCCCGGCTGACCCCGGAGGCCGGCCTGTGCCTTCCACTGCCAGAAGGGGGCCGCGCCGGCGCCTGACCCCAGAGCAGAAGAAGCTCTCCTACTCGGAGCCGGAGAAGATGAACGAGGTGGGCATCTCCGAGGAGTCCGAGCCGGACCCCGTGGGCTCGCGGAGGAAGGGGCTGCGTTTCCTGGAGCACTCGGTGGCTGACCGGCGCCGCATCTTTGAACACGAAGGCAAGGCCTGCTCCACGCTCAGCCTCTCTGGGCCGGAACTGAAGCAGTTCCAGCAGAGCGCCCTGGCCGACTACATTCAGCGCAAGACAGGCAAGCGGCCCACCTCCTCCGCCGTTGGCTGTAGCAGCCAGGAGCCAGGGCCCTTGCATGAACGTGCTCAGAGCACTTACTTCCCGCCCAGCCCTATGGCGTCTGAGGGCCCTGGCCTCGCCCCTGCCTCCAGCCTCAGCTCCCTGAGGGACCCAGGCCTGCAGCCCCGCAGGGAGGCTACCCTACTGGCCGCTGTGGGAAATGGGGGAGAACCTCTGCAAACCCCCCGAGATCGCAGCAGCTCTTTCGCTGGTGGTCGCCTGGGGGAATGGCGACGAGGGGACCAAGCCCCAAGGGAGCTGCACAGTGGAGCTAACTATAGTGGACCCAAAGGTACCCAGAGGGTGAACAGGACCTCTAGGGAACCCTCTTCATGGGGATCTGCAGATGGGAAGTCCATGAAGTCCATGTCCGCAGAGGACCTGTTGGAGCGCTCCGACGCCCTGACTACACCTGTCCATGTGAGGTCACGGTCATCTCCTATTGCGGACAAGAAACGCCAGGTATGTGTAGCGGGTGGGTCCTAGTACCATCCCTTGGGGGCTTTAGTATGGTGCTCCTAACCTCTCCTCAGGTCATCAGATTTCCTTTTATGTGCAAACAGTACCATTTGTTTTTTATGAGTATTTTATTTCTCAGTGTCTCTGTCATGTCTTTACAGAAATATCAATATCCATTACTGGCGTTTACATCCATATATAAACAGATATCTGTGTGTGTGTTTTGTTTGTGTTTTGCTTTTTTAATTCATGATGTAGAAGCTATGAGTCAGTATATTAAAGATTTAGTTTTGCACCTCTGTTGCAGTTGGACTTCTAGAAAATAGATAAAATTACTGCCTTTGATCAATAGGTTGTTATTGAGAATAACAATAACAGCTAAGAATGCTTTGCATTTATTATCTTTAATCTTCACAATAATCCTTTGCAGCATTTTTTCTATATCAAACCTGTCTTTGATATAGAAGACAGGAGTCTAATGGGAGTCTTTATGACTCTCATCAGAGCTACTTTGTGTACTATACCAGTGAGATAGTGGGATCAGACTTTCAAATTCTGACTTGAAAGTATTTTCTGATAGTCTCCAAACTGTAAATTAGGAGCTGCTTTCCCCCTAGAAATTTCAGGTAGAGCTAGAAATAGAAACAGCACACTGACTCCCAGGAGTCTTAATTCTCAGCCCTAATTCCCTCACTGATTCTTAGCCTATCCTCAAGCTTCACTTCCACTGCAGATTAATGGCGTATGTGTTCCTTCTCACATAAGCAGATACTAGACACTCACATAGGTGTTAGCACACCTCCGGTGGTGTCCCTTCTCAAATTCACTAATGCTCTGAGTGATGATCAATAATATGCTATAAAAGGGAAATTCTTCTGCTTCCAACCTGGCATCTGAGAAAGGTTCTTTTGAAGGAGAGTTGTTGAACCAGACTGAAGGATGGGCAGAATTTTGAAAAAAAGGCTGGCAGTTTTAGGTGGGGGATTCTCGTTGGAGGAAACAAAGGAAGATTCAGCTGTTTCTGCTGAAAACTTTGTTTGCTTCTGAAATACACAGAACTTTCTAAGAGGCAATATTTCACTGTCCTGGGTCGTTTCTGTTCAGAAATATTTCCTTTTTTTTTTTTTTTCCCAGAAATATTTTCACCCCCTGTGTAAGCCCTCTAGAAAATCTAAGTGGCAATCCTTTGTGAGCACTCTGTAGTCATTTTCCTCTTTTCAGAATGAAGAATAGAGTTAATTTCTACTCTTTATCCTACCATAAAACATTTTAAAATCTATGTGTATAAATACAATTACAGGTGTCTGATGAGATTCAGTAGCTTACTGAATTGCAAAACAAACGTTTACTTCATTTCTCTCCTGTGTTAGAGAAAAAGAAATGTTTTGGTGTAAACAAGTCATTTTCTATTGCTTGTTCCCCACTAGATGTCATTGTTTTCTAGGAGGAGAGTTAACTAGCTAATAAATGCTATTTTGCCTTTCCTATAAGATATGTCTCAATCCTGGTAAACTGGGAACTAGAACTACAAAATAGGTAACATAGAGAAGTGAAATGAACCTCCCAAATCCCAATTAAATGTATTATTTGAAAAACTTTCTACAACCAGGCTACTTACAGAATATTATTTAGGCATTTTTGTCAATATAAAGTATACCATGTTTGATATTAATTAATTTGGAGTCTGTGACACTGAAGGGAGACAATATTTCAAAATGAAATACTTTGTGTACTGCTTTGCTCATACATACTTTGAAAATGGATAATCATCCCTCAGGTTGTAATTGTGCCAGCACCATTGTCTTAAACTCAAACCTTTTCTGCTCTGAGACCTAGTCTGTGGCAAGGGCTGCTCCATCCACCTAGCTCTTACACCCTTCATCTACTTCATTTAGCACTAGTTCAAAACAGAACTGGTCTCCACATAATTATTGTGATTATTTCAATATATTTGTGGTTTTTATTTGAATAAATTCAGGGACTTACACTGTTTTCAGTAAGCTATGATGAAAGTATTCAGTAAGACTTTTTCAATAAGTATTCAATAAGACATAGATTTTAAAATGTTTTATGGTAGGATAAAGAGTAGAAATGACTACAGAGTGCTCACAAAATATAAAGTCTATTTCTAGTACTGGCTAATTTCATAGGATCCCAAATAAATGCTACTTTTTCCTACCATCCAGATGCTAATAGAGCAAAATTTTACAAACCTTTGACAGGACTCAGCTCCTTTATAAAAGTCCAATAATGAGGACAGTTCCTGCCTCCAAACCTGGGTCAACATGGAAATCAATTCCTTGGTTTATAGAAATTGATCTCTCTTGGGACTAAATAATGACTGCAAAAAGCTGTCTCCACCTGGGGCCCAAAACTGCTCAGATTCTCAGCAGAGACCTGGACTTGCCTTTAGCAGATTGCTATCTTCTGAAACACATAGCCTCCCACTGCTTCTGCTTTAATTTGTCTTCATTTGAAGGTATAGTTGGAGAACAGTTGGATATTAGTGATGCCAGTGAAGTGCACATCAAATTCTTGCCTATTTTCCACTCTCAATGAGACTTAGAAAACCACCCTTTTTTAAGTGGGTGGACCTTGCAAAACAGCAAAAAAAAAAAAAAAAAAACTCAGATGTTTCTGCCTTGAAGACAGAAATTTACACCTATTCATTACATAGATCTAGAATACAGCAGAGGCTATGAAGAGAAACTCTTGAAGTAAGAATCCTACTGAGATTTTTTCCCCCAAATACTGAATTAGAGGCTTCTCTGATTCTCACTGTATTTTCAGAGACCTTGGTTCCTGATATATAACAACTCACCAAGTCACAATGTGACAAGGATTATTTAATTGCTGAAGAAATTGTTCAAGACACGAAATCCCACAAGTTGGAGATAATGGCTAGATTTTGTTGGATGTAGCTCATAAATCATTTCAGCAAAGGGCAAGCAATTCTCATTGCCAATTATAAGCATCAGGCTCACCAATTTGTATAGTTTATTGAGCCCAGCAGTTACATGGACACACAACAGGGAACGCAGGGCTGGGGGAACCAGGAGACAGGTAAGCCCCCCAGGAATCTTCACACTTTTTCTTTGGGTTCTTTCTCTCTGGCATTCTCTCGAGCTCTCTTGCTTTCTCTGCCCTTTTGTCCCCTCTCTTCTAGGCCCAGGTGTGCACACTTACACATGTGCACACCCATTGTAATGGCAGTCATGGGGAAGACGCAACACCCTAAGTGCTTGTTATACAGGCTAATGGAGGAAAAAGCCTAACTCATCCTATAGGGTTGGTTTTTTTTTTTTAGCAACCCCCATTCAAGTATATGCATAAATAATAGAATCAGCTTTCCACAAAATGTTAGGTTACAAATACCTAATAATAATCAAATGTGTACTGTGCACCAGTCACTGTGTAGCTTTATAAGCATAAAATTAATCCTTACAATTATGCAAAGAGGTAGATACTATTTGTATCTCTGTTATTATAGAGGAGGGAGCTGAGGCACAGAAAGGATGAGAAATTTGCCAGGGTTTTGGGAGCAAGGTTTTGACCCTTTGCTGTCTGAGTCCTCAAGTCATTAATTACACCATGCACCTTCCTTGGATTAAGAAAGACAGGGGTCAGGTGGGCGTGGTGGAGCATGCCTATAAGCCCAGCTACCCTGGGAGGCAGAGGCTAAGGATCACTTGAGTCTGTGGATATGAGAAAACCCTGGGGAACATAGCAAGACCTAGTCTCTAAAAAATAATCCTAAAAATTAAAAAAAATATATATATATAAAAGAAAGCCAGGATAAAGGGAAGAAGAGTCAAACATGAAAATGTCATCCAATGAATCAGTTTCATCTTAACATCCATTAACTGTTACATATAAATATTTTAAATTTTTTTCAAATAGCTATGTAGTTCATTTTAGTAGTACTTGAAACTGATATTTCAAAATAGATGACTATTTTGTTCTCATATTTCGGAGGTAACAGAGATACTGGGATAACTCAGAACCCAAAGCAAGAGTGAGGGTTGGGATTCAATGGTCTTCAGATTTACACTTTTAAGTGTGTTGTACCAAATGAAGAATTAGAATTAAAGAATTAAAACTGGTGTTTTTAAGTCAGTCATCAAGTCAGAGATCATTAATAAAAACAAGACACTTAATAAGTGTCTTTAGTGTAACTAAACCTAGTATTTTTCCCAGTCCTTTTTCCAAAATTGCCTTGATACTTTATACTTCTTACCACTTAGAGAAAATAAAATCATCTTTGTAAATATATGCTCAAATCAAAACAAGTAAGCCCAACAAAAATTTATCTTTCTTGAACTTTTACTAGGTTGGGAAGGCGTTTTCTATTTGTTCAAATGGTATTTCAGTTGATAGATTTAGAGAATTTTCTCAACCTATTACTGGATCAAATTTCCTTATTTTACACATACATAAATATCAGCTTAAGCTCATACTGGAGTCCAGAGACTACATATTTAAATATTACTAGATTAGGAATTTAAAGGGCACCTAGAAACTTTTCCAATTAATTACTGGTAAAGCTGCACGTTTATGTCAACAGAAGGGGCAGAGTGAGGACCATAAGATTTCATGAGCCGGGGGGGAAGGCTCATCCCCTGCAGTGATATTTGAGCAAATCAGAGACATGTGAATTTCTTTTTCTCAAAGTCATGAAGTCTGATTGCATCCGATCTAGCCACCACTTAACCTGTTAAAATTCCAGAGACCTTGGGCTTTGAAGAGATAATGGTTTGAAGCCTAGCTCCACTTGTTTAACTGTGGGTAAGATATTTAACTTCTCTGAGCTGCAATCATTCTCGGCATTGTTGTAGAGATTAAATTACAGAAGAAATGTGAGATGCCTACCACAACTCCAGACACATAATTTCAGGATTGTAGGGTACTTATCAGAGTGTCTGGCACATAGTAAATACCCAATAAGGGATAGCTGCAATTACTGGCAATCATGTTTGTTCTGAGGATCTGTCACCTCCTTTGGCTCTTTGTATTGCTTTAGTAGTATCTCTACCACTGACTAGGGACAAAAAAGAGAAAGGGGTGGAAAGTAGTTACCCCTTTAAACAGAGTAAGTGGTTGAATAAGTTACTGAAATTAAGTATAGGGTTTTTATTTAGATATACTTTCTTTGTTTTCCTATGTCATATTGTCAGAATAATTGTGATTTAAATGTTTTATCATTAATAACAACATCATTGTCTTTATTAGGGATTTGTGCACACTGGCCAAATTTTACAATGTCAAAACTGACCTATGACCTTTTCAGGAAACACACACATACATTTATTAAACAAATAAATTAATATAATTATTACCCTGAGGAGGCTCCAGTTGTTGATTACATGTGGGTGAAATGTTTTTCCCAGAGGGAATATATTTTGATCTGATTACAAGTCAAATTCATAACTTTTTAAATTATAACTCAGAACATTTGAGATTTTGCTAGATTCAATAATCTCTGCTTTTCCCATCATCTCTCATATTTCCCTCTTGCTGCTTTAAAAGCTTGGTCCTTTCAATTAATTTTCATCATTATTTTATTTCAAGCATAGTAGTTCTTTTGAAACATGGAGATAATTGTTATCAGACTTCTCTTGCTTAGAAGATGTCCTTGTTAGGAGAGACCCCTGGTGAAACAGACCAGCTCTGCCACCTGTGACCCAGTTAACCTTTTTGGGCCTGTCTTCTCATCAGTGCAGGGGCGTTAACCATACTTCCTGAGACTTAGAGAATGAAATGGGATCATATGTAAGAATGCCACATGGTGTCTGACAATAAATAGTAAACCGCCAATAAATCTTTGGTATCTTCCCTCCCCCTTGGTAAATTTATATGCCCATTTGTTGGTATTAATGTGCTGCCTTTCTTATATTTCAAGGATGTGCTTTTGGGGGAAAACAATGGCTTTGGTTTCCTGAAGAATCCACGTAGTTTGGCTGACCCCGGATCCAGGTATGTGTATTTACGATGTTTCCCCCTTATGAATGCTGCAGGATTGTTTTGTTCCTTCCGACAAGAAAATGAAATGTGCTGTTGTATTTCGTGTGCTGCTTTCTCAGTTTGTCTAGGCTAGGCTTAGGGAACTTCTTTTTATCTACTGATGCCTTTCTCTAAGAATGATACTTCAGATAGGCTTTGAATGCCAGGAAATGTGTCAGCATCAGTCCGATAGAGGCCAGTAGTTTTCTCAAGCATGTTCTGAGCTCTTAGACCCTCTTGAGTGACTACTTTTTGACAATTCTGTGCACAGAAAGTCAGGTCTGGTGACTAAAGTGCTAGAGAAAGAAGGAGCATTTCACAGACAATCTCACAAAGCAAGACAGACCACAGAAAGCACCCAAGTATAAAGTAAAGCATCAGAGTTCAGGTTTTTTAGGTCCTTAGATATAGAAATAGTAATTTTTTTTAGAAATTTCTATCAAAATAATTTCTCTTAAATAGAAAAGGCATAATAGATAATTTTATAGAATTTGAATTCTTTTTTTTTTTTTTTTTTTTTTAGATTAGGTCTCATTATTTTTGCCTGTGGAACCGAAGGCTCACGTTGCCTGCAGTACCACAGACTCAAGCAATCCCCAGCCTCAGCTTCCCAGGTAGCTGGGATTACAGGCACACACCGCCATGCCCAGCTATATTTTTTTGGAACTAGGTTTTGCTACGTGCCCCAGGTGGGACTTGAACCATGAACCCTGTACCCGGCCGTGGCTTCCTAGGCTGAGAATTTGAATTTTTAAATGATATGCTTGTAGCTTAATTAGAAACTTTAAAACAGAGCTTCCTCTATATGTAGTTTTAAAACCACCTGATAGGGCTATCTGCTATAATCTATTGCTGATGATAATTCATTTAAACTCTCCCTACTATTACATAGTGGATTTTTTTTTTATTGAGCAAATATATGTATGAAATGGGTTTCAGGTGTACAATATAGTGATTCAGTATTCGCGATATTGCAAAGTGATCTAGTTAGCATCCCTCACCATATGTAATTTACAAAATTGCTTGTGAAGATTACTTTTATGATCTATTCTGAAAGAAATTTCAATTATGCAATATAGTATTAGTTATAATCCCCATGCTATGTAGTATATCCCCAGAACTTATTTAGTAACTGGAAACTTGTATATTTTGACTTTCTTTACCTATATCATCTGCCATATCCTTCTCCCTGTCTTTGACAGCCACTAAATTCTCAGTGTCGATGATTCTGGTGATATATATATATATGTATATATGTATGTATATGTATATATATGTATATATGTATGTATATGTATATATGTATACATGTATATATATGTATCACATATATGTGATACTTTCCCCTTATGAATATTAAATGTATATATATTTCATATAGTATCTATCTTTGACTTATTCACAAAGCCTAATGCCTTTAATGTCCATCATTTTGTCAAAGTGACAAGATTTCATTATTTCTTATGACTGAATAATGTTTCAGTGTATGTGTGTCACATTTTCCACTAATTTACTCATCTATTAAAGGATCTTTAGGTCAGACATTCTTATCTTGAATATTGTAAATAATTCTGCAGTGAACATAATGGTGCATATTTTTAATTGGTTTTTTCATTCGAATAAATGCCTACAAGTGAAACTGATAGATCATGATAGTTAATGTTTGATGAACCTCCATAATGCTTTTCATAGTAATTGTACCGATTTATATTCCCACCAATTGTGAACAGGGGTTTGCTTTTCTGTATATCCTTGCCAACACATGTTACTTCTTATGTTTTTGAGTAACCACTCTAACAAATGTGAAGTGGTTGTCTCATGGTTTTGATTTACATTTCCCTGATTAGTGAGGTCGGGCACCTTTTTATGTACTTGTTGGCCATCTGATGTCTTTGGAAAAACATCTATTGAGATCTGTTCACTTTTAAATTGGATCTTTTTTGCATTGAGTTGTATGAGTTCTTAATATATCTTGAATAGTAACACCTTATAAGATAGATTATTTGCAAATGTTTCTCCCATGCATTAGGTTTCATTTTCTTTTGTTGATGATTTCCTTTAGTTTGCAAAACCATTTTAGTTTAATGTAGTCCTACTTATTTTTGCTTTTGTTCTTTGCAGTTGATGTCAGATCCAGAAAAAATCATTGCTAATATCAATGTCAGGAGCTTACAGCCTGTTCTCTTCTAGGAATTTTATGGTTTCAGGTCTTATATTCAAGTCTTTTAATCCATTTTGAGTAGATATTTGAGGCATTGTGTAAGATAGGAGTTTAATTCACTTCTTTTGCATGTGGCTATTCAGTTTTCCCAGTACCATATTAAAGAGAATTGCCTTCTTTCAGTGTATATTCTATGCTATATCTTTGTAATATTGTTTGAAATATGGAATTGTGGTGCCTCTAACTTTATTCTTTCTCAAGATATTTTTGACCAGTCACAGTCTTTGTGGCTTCAGACATATTTTAGAATTGTGTTCTATTTCTGTGAAAGCTTCTACTGAAATTTTGATAGGAATTGCATTAAATTTGTAGATTGCTGTCAGTATTATGGACATTTTCAAAATATTAATTCTTCTGATGCTTGAGCACAGAATGTATTTCCATTTGTTCTTGTTATTTTTTAATTTCTTTCATCAAAATCTTATCATTTTTATCTCATTCATTGAATTTATTCCTATATATAATTTTTGATACAACTGGAAATGGAACTTTTAAAAATTTCTCTTTCTGCTTGTTACTAGGGTACAGTAATTCAGTGATTTTTATATATTGCTTTTGTATCCTGTAACTTTATTAAATTCATTTATTATTTTTTAAGTTATTTTTTGTGGAATTTAGGGTTTTCTGTCTATACTGTCATGTTTGCCTTCGTGGTTTTATATTTTTTCATTACTTTCTTCTTAATTTCTTAATATTTCACTCAATCGTTATTTCCTTCCCTGTATTTACCTCTCAGTAACTTAATACAGGCACTTAGAAGCAGTTAGTATGGCCAGGAAGTAGGTTTTCAGTTCCATACTTGACTGTGAAAAGCATCCTTCCACCATTTGTACTCTTTAGTAGCTATGCCTAAAGTAAAGAAAGTAGTCAACATGAAACTAAGGACTTTGGTTAGTTTGGGGTAATTGAAAAGCTGGAGACAAGAAAAACTTAATAGTGAACTAATTACTGAAAGTATTAAGAGAGAGCTGGTTTGAAATCAAAAGTGAAACTAAAATCAAGAACAGAAATATCAAGTACCTTGATTTCAAGAAGGACTTGAGTGGATGTCCCAGGATGATGGACAAATAGCCAGCAATCATATGTCTTTCACATTGTATTATAAAAGGAACTTGAAGAAAATCGTTTTTGCCATATTCTTTGCTCTTGGAAAAACACAAAATAATCACCAAAGGGAAGCATCCCTAACCAGACTGCATCCTTCTCTGATATCACCCTCAAAAATATAGTTCCTAGAAACTGATAAGATTGTTCAAGATTTTTACAAACTGATAAAAACATCATGCCAATTTTACTGGACTAGACCTTTAAAAAATGAATGCTGCACTATTTTGTTGTGTGTTTTAATGTTGTCTTTCCTAAAGGGCCTTAAAATAAAAATAAGTTAATGGTATCCAAATTAGTCATCAAAACATCAGGTTCCGGTTTACCCCACATTCTGTTTGAGGATGCAGAGTTTAAAAACAGCTCATGTCCAACATCTCTGTAGAGACATTGTTCAACAGACATTTACTGCGTGGGACTTTGTGCCAGGTGTCAGGGATGTCACATGAATAAGATGAGAGTAAATAGAGTCTCCAGTGAATCTCCTGCCCCAGGGTTTCTTGTATGCCCTTTTGGGAGCCCCTTAACAAGTATAATGTAGTCAAACTTAGGTGCTGAATGATTCCTCTTAAAGAAATCATCTCTGAGTGAAAGGGACCTGAGGGATGGGAGGAACTGTTTCATCTAAAAAAGATGAGCCCCTATCCAACCATGCACATTTTTAATAAAGAGAAAAGTAATAGCGTGAGAGGAGTTAATTTGGTTCTTTGGAGTTTTTTCCTTCCATGTGCTGGGTTATCCTTGCATGGGTTATCCACACGGAGGGTATTGTGGCAGTTTGTGCTGAACTCTGACTTGGAACTGCCTGAGATTGGGATCTATAAAACGAAAAGTGCCATCTGTTCTCCAGATTCCCTTGTACACTAGTCAGGGAGCCACAAATGTGGAATTTACAAATGATGATGAATTGCTAGAGAGTTTTTATCCTCATGTTAACTCCTGCATGGAGGAAAGGCAGTGCCACAGATTGTTGTTTTGTTCTTGTCAAACACAACAACAAAGGTATTAGAAACTGTTGGGTTTGTCCTTGGAGCCTACAGATTCCTGTTTAAATCACCATGCATACTGTTTGTCCATTATTATCAAATCTTCTCTCCAGAGGTAACTGCTTATTAGTCCTTTACTGATACTCTCCCTCTTTCATTTTCAAGAAATGAAAACACTAGAAGACTAAGAGAAAGTTGTAAATAAAACCTTTAAACTCTGCAGCCCACACAAATACTTTCCAGTCCTCCCCCATGGGGATCACAGTGGGGGAAATGGTGGCTGCATTCTTTCTCCCCAGAGTCAGTAGCTGATTCCCAAAGTAGTCCTGAAAGAGCGGAAGAAATGTACCTACTTGTTCCTGCATCCTGAGCCTGACCGCAGAAGCCACCCTGGGTGGGAGATGGGGTGGGAGAGGGGACTAATGAGAGGAAATGCCTGTGATCCCAGACTTGCCATGTGGCATTTTCCTGTAGGAGTTTATGCCTGTCTGGTATTTCACTTAAACTCTCTTGTGTGTTTGAGCAACCAGAGGGAGACAGTGTGTAGTGTATGGGATCTTTCTTCCCATCAAGTGCTTTTCTCCACCTTTGAAATGATCCTTGTACTCTGGGTTTGCACCTATACCACAGAACTGTAATCCTTGTGTTTGTATCCTACTTTAGGTCATCCAGTTGTTCAGAAAGAGGCCGAGAAGAGATGCCGTTGCTCAAGCACCATCCCAGCCCTCGCTGGGGTGGTCTAGGCTGTAAAGCAGCTGGTGGTTCCTCAGTTCCCAGTGAATGTCCTGGACTCCTGGACCATCAGAGGCAAGCCAACAAAACACCTTGCCCCCGGTCTCTGCCCACAGGAGTGCATGGGCATCTTACAGACACCAGGCCTGTACCATTAACCCCGCTCAGCTCAGCCCTCCCCTCCCCTGCTCCCTCTGGCTACTGCTTAACAGCTGCTGCTAACCCACCAACTGGAAGGGACAATGAGGCAAGGCAACAACAACTTCTATCCCACACCCCTGCAGTAACCCAGAGAAGCAACAGTCACAGCCTGGCCCAGCCTCTTAGTTCAAGAGGTCCTGAGCCCAGCAGCCCAGAGCATGGCATAGAAGAAGCAAGGAAGAGGGTCTCCCTGCCTCAGCAGCCTTCACACACATGGGTGAAGTGGGCCCATGCTGTCAGAGAGGACAGCCTCCTGGAGGAATCCCCAGCGCTTGTGATTGCAAACCAGGAGCACTCTATAAAACAGCAGTATCTCCCCAGTTCCAGCAGCACTTCTGATGCAGAAACACCTGCTGGGGTCTTGAACACCCCAGGAAGGCTCTCTCTCCGAATATCAGAGTCAGTCCTGCAGGCCTCCCCATCACCCAGGGAAGACTATGACGATGAGGTGTTTTTGAAGGACTTGCATCCAAATGCTACTTCCAGCCCTGCCTTTGAAACTCTACCCCCACCCCCCCCTCCTCCACCGAGTCAGGAAATCCTTGTGAATACTGTGGATGACTTTCCTCCACCTCCGCCCCAAGCTTTGTATGAGGCCCAGCTGGAAAGTAAGGATTACAGGTGAGTGCACAGATTCTGAGTAAGCCAAGCCTTCATCTGCAGAGGAAAGCCTTTCCCCTCCCTAATATGAGATTTTCACTTTCCCGCCTTTTCTGATCCCCCTTTTGGCCACAGGAGAGCTCTGGAGTGAAGGGTTCTTATACAAGCTAGGCTCATGAAACTGGTGGAACTGATTCTTATGTTCTCTTGGGTGGTCAATATACTAGTCATTGGGTGCAAGAGCAGTGACAATTAAAAGCCTAAAGTCCAAATGCACAATGCACATCCATGGACATAAGTTCAAAGGGTACAAAAAAGCCACATCACTTTTCCTGCCTAAGTGCTCAGTTAAGAAATAAGACACAAGAGGGAGGCGGATAGAAGACAAAATAGCACTTTCACTTCTGGTAGAATATTGAATTGTAAGACTGAGGAACGTGCTCAGCCTCTGTTTCCAAAGTCAGTGCTTGTCCATGGGAAAAATGAAGAGGAAAGCCAAAGGTCAGTAGTGTTTAAGGAGAAACTGAAGAATGGGAAAGAAGCATTTCCCAACACATGCTTTTCAGGGCAAATGATTCACACACACACACACACACACACCCACCCCACTCCACCCCCAAACCCCCCCCCCATGTCACCTTTCTGTTAACTTCCTCTGAATACTACAAGTATTATTTGCCACCACTGCCCTCTGTTCAGTAGGACCTTTCAGAAGGCTTTGGAATCTATAAATACATCCTCATTAAACAGTCATACAACCTCCCTGTGACGAACTAATGAGCTCGGTTAAAGGCACTGCAGTTTAGGAGGATAATAACCTCAGAAACATGACTATCTTGCCCCACCTCTGATATAGAAAAGATACAACTTGATGTGGAAAACTCCCCCCTCCCCAGTCTTTCTTCACCCTCTCATCTGTTGACTCTTTCTGAAACCACCCTCTTTTAATATCCCTACCAGCTCCAACATGTCTGCCAAGATGACAGTTGCCAAGGAAAGGCCCGTGGCTGGTGCAGCACACTTGGTTGGTGATCAGGTACTGGCTTTCAGATCCCAAACTTCTCTCAGGGGTCCAGAGGTCAGCGAGATCAACCCATCCTCCACCACAGATGCTGGGCTTCAGCTTACCAGGTCTCTTGTCAAACATTCAAGCCCCGGGGAATCACCTCCCATCCAGACTCAAAGCCTGAGCCAGGACCTGGTCAGTGGGACTCAGAGTTTAGAAAAGAATGTCAGCTTGGGTCCTCAGAAAACCTCTGAAGACATAAGAACAGAGACTCTGGCCAAAGAAATTGTCCACCAAGACAAATCTCTGGCAGATATTTTGGATCCAGACTCCAGAATGAAAACCACCATGGACTTGATGGAAGGTTTGTTTCCCCGAGATGTTAACTTGCTGAAGAAAAATGGCATAAAGATGAAGGCCATGCAGAGAACTGGGAACTGCCCAGGATATGAAGGCAAGAGGTAAGTCCTTGAGAATGTCCCCTAAGAGACTTACCACTGAGCTCTTTCCACAGGGGCAGGGGGCGGAGGGGGGGTGTGGTGTAAGTGTGGGACTGCTTGTCTGCTCTTCTGCTTCCATAGATTCTGACAGAGAATGACATTCCATTTTAGCTCAAAGGGAATAGCTCTGAGGAGTAGGTTGTGGGCCTGACTGACCCTGAGTTACCAACACTTGGCTAACAGCAAAATTAACAGCAGCAGCAGCAGTAGTAGTAATAGTAGAGGAGGAG
>PVHY01017604.1:0-17209 GCA_004024945.1 Uropsilus gracilis
AAAAAAAAAAAAAAAAAAAAAAAAAGAATAGAAAAAAAACGAAAGGTGCAGAACATTATCTAGTATGCTCCTACTTTAAACAAAAAAAGAGAAAAGAATGTATAGTGTGTACGTAGTTGATTGAAGAGGTATAAAATCCTCTGGAAGGATACACAGGAACTGAGAACATTTGTGTTTCCAACAAGGTTAAGTACCTAAGAAGGAGGCAGGAAGGAGATGTTTGATACTTTTTGAATCTTGAACCATGTCACTATGTTTATTAAAGCAATTGAAACGACATTACACATAAAATTTTTTGAAAGATGTAAACAATTTGGATTTCTATGAGGAAAGTAGTTATATTTGCTCAAAATGTGAATGAAGCCTGAGAAACACCATTTTCAAGAAGCTAGCATATGTAATTCACTGACTAGTATAATTCTTGAAAGTCTGTATAAGGTTGAATTAAATACACTTGGGGCATAAGGGATAACGTTTTGAAAAATTGTTTAGTAAGTCTGTATTGGAGTTTGAACTACTTCATTGCCCTACTCTAGGGGACACCTTTCACTTTGTAGTTAGCTGTGTGAGGCTTCCCCTGGAGTGGTGCACGTTAAGTTTCAAAACTCTTTAGTAGAGAGTATCTTGTTGGCAGTCAGTTTTCTGATCTGTAAATTGAGGTTAAAAAACTTTCATAGGGTTGCTGTATATGGCTTTCTGAGCATCAAATATTATTTGTTCAGAAGTTTTCATAACCCAGTGTCTAGCACCCAGATCCAGATCCAGGTGAGAATGAGCATTCCCATCCTCTAGTCCAGGAATTGCCCTCTTTGGTGTCAGGATCCCATCCTAAATTACTTCGTTACCATACACATAATTAAAATGTACTCATTATGAATAGCAAAAGACACTCTATTCTTCCTCAAAATTCTAAAGATTTTGGGAACTCTTTTCTAGGAATAAGGGGTGAAGATCAGATTTTTTGATACTGTTAGTATATTTTAGCATACTTCTGAGGAAAATATTCATAGCCTCTTCATACTCAATAGGATGAAAACAACTCTAGTTCCTGATCAAACTCTGAGCCACAAAATTGTTTCCACAAAGGAAATGTTTTATTAGCAAGTGTCAATCAAGTTTGGACAATCAATAATCAAGGAAAGACTCTCTTGAAGTGGCTAGTGAAGGATGATTATGTTGTAAAGAAAGGAGTGTGGGTACATAAATGATGGGGAAAGTTTCTTCATTCGCAAGTGGGGTAGATGTATCAGTGGTAAGATTGTTGATACTATTTCTGGAATATTTGCTCTCTTTTGTCTTACCAGTTAGGATGACCAACGGGTATTCACCAGGTACTGATGTTCTCAGTATCCTTTAAAGAAACAAATATTTCATCAAGCATTAGTGAACCCATCATCATAGCCCTGAGGACTACTTCTAAGGTGGGGTTATGTCATCCTTGGCCCAGGCCTCACCACAGTATGGTTCATGAAAGAACTTTGGGCTGGATTGCTTTGCGTACATTTTGACCTATTTTAATTGACAGGCAGCTTATTATTGACAGCTTCCTGCTCTGGCATATTATCTCTTCAAGGACAAGGACCATATAGTGCACTGCTTTGTAGTGCCTGGTGTAGTGATACATTTTAAATAATATGTGATGAATAAATAAGTATAAATAAACTTCAACACCTGTACCTGGATGTTTATTGCAGCACTATTTACAATTGCCAAGATATGGAAACCCAAATGCACCGAAACAGATGAATGGCTGAAAAAGATATGGTATATCTACACAATGGAATACTATTCATCAATCAAAGAAGACAAACTTAGTTATTTGTAGCAGTGTGGTTGGAGCTAGAAGGAATCATGTTAGCGGAAATAAGTCAGAAAGAAAAAGAAAAATATGGGATGGTCTCTCTTATATGAGGGGTATGGGGCAAACAAACAAACAAATAGACAAGAAAAATTTAAAATTGCCAACAGAACTGAAGCACAGAGCAAGAGGGGAAGGAGAGTAAAATTGGGGGAGGGGGAAGGGCACAAGAGATATAGATGGTTCACTGGTGACAAGGTGATGGGAGAATCTTGGGGTAGACAATGATGTAATATATATATCTGTATAAATAAAATAAAATGTAAAAATAAAATAATTTAAAAAAACCCTTCATATTTCCAAAGCAAGCAATCAGAATGTGTATGAAGACATAGTCGGTATGACTTTATGGCTTAGCTGTTGAACATTAAGTGAAAATGGTGTAGCCTAGAGAAATAATATTTATGTCATTTTGTAGATCTATTTTTGACTTGATGTTAATGTCAGTGTACATTTAAGTATTTTAAATTTGATTTTTTTTATGTCATTGTCAGTTGCAAAAAGTTGATTTCTGGGTGAGTGAAAACCGTTGTCAGAATACATTAGCTCTAGTGAAAATGTCAGAATGTGAAATAAACCATTAGATCTGGCATGAAGTTTCAAGTGCTTCAGTTGTTCCCGGTATGAATAACTTATTTTACTAAATTCAAATTATTTCTATTTTCTGCTTAATTTTGCCAGCATTGGCTTATATTTTTGGATTAGGTGTGGTTAAAAATTTCTGTGATACATTCATTCAAGAGTAATCTGAAGTTCATTGATAAAAATGTTCTGACTTCAGAATCTCAGCACAGCTAACAATGGAAATGGGTCTTTTCACTGTCTTGGGAGCAGCATCAGGTAGACTCTGCTCCTGGCTCTGTTTTATTTCATTTGTGCTTTATTTTGTGTTTTAATTTTTTGCCTGTTTTGTTTATTCTGTTGCCTAACATGGGTTTGCTTCCTGATGTCACAGAAGCGAAAAACCATGCCACCAGCTTTTGTGACTGAACCAGTTTGATACAAGGTCACCTGACAGGAGGCTGGAGACAGTGCTTTCAGATCAGTCTCTCCAGCAGTGGGGCTTTGGGTGGAATTGATAGGACTGGAGACAAATGTAGAGAACGCAGCTTGGTAGAGTCTGAGTGGCTGATTTATCCTGGATTCTGGTGTAACTTGAATTAGGAGCCAGAGTTGCATCAGCCGAACATCCTTCTGAGTGTTGCCGGTCTGAGTGTGAGTCAGGCATCTTAGTTCAATCTAGACAAGTAGGTGGCCTTAGGAAGACGGTGAGCACACTTCTGGGTCTGTGCTCTGAAACATGCTTGTCAGCTGATGAAAGAGTAGGGTTTCCTCCCTTATTTAAAATGAATTTTTGGTCTCAGTGTTGCAAGCCCTTCTTTTTCTTCATGCTCTTCTTGCAAGAAGCAAGAAAAAGACCATCATGAGCATCAGTTTTACTTCCGACTACCAAGAATAGTTCTTGACGCAGAGATAGTTATTAGTAAATATTGGTTGAACAAATGGTTGAATGAAGCAAGTTGATAAAGGTCTTGAAAATTCTTCTTAGTCCTTAGTGTTTAAAGATTTTTTTCTGACTGTTCCTATATTTGACATTGGTGTTCCATAGAGAAGTTCTTGAGATATGTGCTTGACCTATCATTAACAGCAATTATATATATATATCTGATTTTTATACAATACTTGTTTTTATATTTTTATATATCTGATTTTATAAAACAAACTAGTTTGTTTGGCTAAAAACCACTGTGAAGAGGAGGAAGTTTCCTACTAAAAGTGAAAGTATTTTGGTTTATTATAGCACAATATTATGACAAGTACTATAAGGGCAAATTATAGGTCAGCTATAGTATTTTACCTCAGAGCTAATATACAGTAAGCTAATTTAATACCTGCTTAAAGTTTCCTAAAACAAAAAACAATAAAGTCATAGTAAAACATCCCAGTAAAAGTTCTTTTAATACACAACCTTTATAGACAAATGTGTGGATTTCATCTATCTGCTGTGTATGGAACTTTGAAAATACATTCAAATTTAGATTTCTATAATGACTAAAATTATCTCCTACTTAATATTTTAAGATCCAGTTCAGGTTTGCTTCGATTGGGAAGAGAGGATCTGTTTGATGCTCATGGTGCTCTCAAAGTCTTGTGATTAGTTCCCTTAACACTGTTTAGTAGTTCTTTAGATACTAATTTGTCTCCCAGGTAGCTTCATGAGGGCATTTTCCTGTTTGTATTGAGTCCTTGGCACGGTGCCAACCTGTAAACTTAGACCGATTGATGAGAAAGGGAAAGGCCACTTTGCTAATTGTAGGGTATAGCTGCTTTTGCATGATTCTTAGAGTTAAGGAAACCTATGAGGGAACACCCATGGTGTAGAGGAAGACAGTGAAGAAAATTGAGAGTCAAAGGACTAGTTTCCACGCTGGAGCTTTTGCTGTGCCACCTTTAATTGCCACAGAAATCCTATGGGGCAAGTGGCATGAGGAACTAAGGGATAGAGTAATTAATTCATACCAACTGGTACAAGTCTGCATTTGTCTGAATTGTCTGATGGACAATTGTTTGTTCATCTGTTGTTTTAGTGATATCATTTAATCTCATTTTAACGAAAGTGTATCGTTCTAATTCTGCTTATCCTATTTACCACAAAGGATCATCAAAAGAGGTAAATATGTGGCCATGCCTGTGCAAAAAAAAAGGCATGAGCAACTTATAAGCTCTCTACTAAAATTTCAACTTTATGTAATTTAAGTTTTATTTAATTTTTGCCTTAATCCTTTGCCATGTTTGAGTTTATGTCTTTGTTCAGTTAACCACTAAAAAAGAAAGTACAGTTAATTCTCAGTTTCCTTCAGTGAGAATATCTTGATTTCTTTTACCGTTTCTTTGAGAAATAAGACTACTAACACAAAGAATATGCACATTTAAAACTTTGATCAGTATTGCTGGATTGCTCTCCAGAAGAATCATGCCAGTTTCTACTTTTATCAGCAGAGTAGTGAGTGTGAGCATCTCTTTGCTCACACTCTTGATGAATCTGGCATTGAGATTTAGAGAATATTCAGGTTTTACCTGTTTTTGCAAAGTTGATCCTCTTATTATGTTTGTTATTTGTATTTCTCTTGTTGTTTTCCCTACTAGTAGTTTTTATTCATTTTTCTACAGGGTTATTTACTAATTTGTGGGAATTCTTTTATATAGACTAGATATTTTTAAGTTAGTAGCTTGTATTTTAACTTGGTTTTGGTATCTATGTAGATAAATCTGGCTGTTGGTGGTTCTTAGTTTTCATATTTTACTTAGAAGGCCTTCCCATTGTCACGATCAAATTTAAAATTTGTTCCTTTATTGATTATACGAATGTTATTTTGATCATTATTTAGTAGTATGACTAGCCACTACACTAGACTTCTGCATTTCATGAAATCTTGAATAACTAGATAGGGACTATTAATTCAAGACCAAGGTGAAGTCACTTTAGAAATTAAGACCAGATTAGTAACCTTTGTCTCACAGGTATTTATATACAAAATGGCTGTTCACATTGGTGATAATTCTAAAAAGCCTTTCATGCTGATAAAAATTCTTTCTGAAAGCTTAGGTTTTTATTGTATTTTTACTTAAATCAGGACACTGTGATTTCTTGAACTCTTCAGCTATGAGAGTGTAAAGGTGGAAGGGTGGTAGAGTGCAGAGAGTAAGAGAATGAAGGGAGAGGAAAAGACTGAATGTGAGTAGAAAGAATTACTTCTGAAGGAAGGGTTCTGTCAGTGCTGAGCGTTACTGCAGTTCCATTTCCTGAATCATGTTTTGTTTTCTCTCTTTGTGGTTTTAAGCATTTGTGGTACTGATGTAGATTGGAAACTGTCAGTGACTTGAACCTGCAGTTTTGGGGTTTTCATGGTGCGTGTATGCTATGCATCCTTGCTGTGTCTGTGTTTAAATAGACACCACTACTATTTGAATCTAAGTCAGTTGGTAATTTCAGAAGTGAAACTCTTATGTGAAACTCACAAATTCCTTTTCATTTCCTTCCAACTACTAGTCAAGTAGTTGTTAGTCTCAAACTTAGTCCTTTGCAAGTTATGCAGAAGACTGGCTTTCTTTATAGTCCTTTTCTTTAGCACCTGACACAAATACCTATTTCATAGCTGAGCTGTCATTTCCCTAAAGTTATTACTTTAGATTTAGATTTTTATGAGAATGGATTTTGACTTTTTATATTAGGAAATTACAAATGAGAGAGTAAAGCCAGGTAAGTCTTTAAACTTTTAAGGGAGTTTAACATGTTTGTGTACCCCATTTGTCTGCTTTGTTCATCGACTTAGCCATAGAGCTGTTCGTGTGTGCATTGCACTTATGTGTTTTGTTTCACATTTGTTTGGTATTTTTTACATTTCAAGAGTATATCATTTTCTCATAAAACCAGGATGAGGTAATGATGTTAAATATTAAACTTTGCAAAAAGTGCTTTCACAACTACAGTAAATAGCTTGCTTGGAACAGCTGAAAAGATTTGAAAACTCAGAACTATAACCTTCAAGAATAAAAAAGGAGAAAAGAACTGGTTCCTGAGCCCAGTTATTTAGAATTTGGATCTGAAATTCTCATTATTCTGAGTTACTTGCATCATTGCCTGTGAGCAGAAATAATGGTAAATTGAGGGATTTCAGTGCTGTGAAGGTATAATAGTTCATAAAGGGGGGAGGGGAACTTTTTTTGAGCCAAAATTGAATATATGCATAATTCTCATAAGGCACAGATGTTATTACTCTCATTTTTTCCTGATAAGAAAACAAACTTGGTTAACTTAAAGTATTATTTACCCAGGGTCACATGGGAAGAGAACATCAAAGCAGAGAGAGTCAAACCAAGACTTTCTGATTCTAGATGTTTCTTTTCCTCTTGACCACCGTTTCTTTTTAGATAAAATCTAAAAGGGTAGGAAAAAATATATATATATAATGATTATAACTGTTTCAGTGTGATTAATTTGAATTCTACAGTTCAATAACAAATAGAATAATTAAAGGGAATATTGTAATAAACATTTTTTCTTCAGAATTTGGAAAAGGCATATATTGGAAAATAATTCCAAGATTCTTAGTTATTAAGATCTTAAATTATTAGGGTTATGAGAGGTTTTTTTCTTTCTTAAACTAGAGTAATAAAAAAAATCCCACAAACAAGGATTATATTCTTCCACTCTTTGTCTTCTCTGCCATGCTAAGATGATGGGATGGGTGCAGACATGATTAAGAAATATCTGTTATCTCTTTCATGATTGTGCCATGTTAACAAAATTTTCATTTAATCGTTTTTGATCCTTTTTGGCCAGATTCTGAGAATTAACATTACTTTAGTTAGGTCTTATTTTTTTCTAACTCAACTTATTTTATCAGTTGACTTTTGCATATAAACACTTGCTGAGTATGTCAGCTATCTCACTGTGAAGACATTATGCAGGGTAAACCAGTATGTATGCAGATCTTTCCTTTTTTGTAATTGAAGTTAGAATTTTGTGCAGTTAATGTTTACTTACAAATCTCCTTTTTTGCTTTTAGGATATTCGGCAGTTCTTTGGGGTTATACCAAGTGGGAAGAAACTTGTAAATGAAACAGTCAAGAAGAATGAGAAAACAAAGTCTGCTGAAGAAACTTTAAAGGCAAAGAAAGGAATAAAAGAAATTAAGGTCTGGTTTTCAGATACATTTAATTTGTATAAAAGGTCAAATAAGCTCATGTCCTTTACTTGATATACTGGAAGCCTCATAAATAAAGCATTCAACACATTTAGGAGGAAAAGAATAACAGTAACAGGATTTTACTTATTTCTATTTAACATAGTTTCCTGTATTTATAGTTTGGTGTTACTCTGAAGTAGAGATGGAACCCTATTTAGTTTTAAAATTGAATTTTAAGACTGAAGTTTGTTTAGAGACAAGAGCCTCAGGTGGGTGGTACTGAGTTTCTAGAGAAAAGAGGCTTTGGAGGAAAGCTTTATTTTTTGCCCTGTCCTCCTTGGGCCTCAGAGAAGGGGAAACAAATGTCATAGAAAGCAGGCACTAACTACATTCGTGTTTCTAAATTAAATTGTTGCATCTCATTTAAAATGCAAGAATCTTGTAACTTTACAGCTTGTATACCACCATCCCACCTTTGTCCTAATTGTCATATGTATTATATTTGCATAGGCTAAGGTAATAATTTTTGCTTTAAATAGATATGTATGTTTTTAAAAAATTGGAAGAATTACTCTTTTTATATTAACTCATATACTTGCCGTTTCAGGTACTTTTCATTTGTTATTAAAGTTCTGAATCTCCATCTATCATTTTCATTCAGCCGGATGACACTTCATAGCATTTTCTGTAGTGTAGGTCTTTTGGCAGTAAATTCTGTTGCTTTTGTTTATCTAAAAATGCCCTTGTAGGCCGGGCACGGTGGCTCGTGCTTGTAAGCTTCAGCCTATGAAGCGGCCGGGGTTAGGCATCGCAGTTCGAGTCCCGCCTGGGGCCCATAGCGAGACCTAGTTCCAAAAAAATAGCTGGGCGTGGTGGGGCGCGCCTGTCATCCCAGCTACCTGGGAAGCTGAGGCTGGGGATTGCTTGAGTCTGTGGTACCCCGGGCAACGAGAGCCTGCGGTTCCACAGGCAAAAATAGCAAGACCTAGTCTCAAAAAAAATAAATAAAAATAAATAAATAAAAATGCCCTTGTTTTGCCTACATTGTTGAAGATTTTTTTTCCTGAACATGGAATTTTGGATTGACAGGTTTTTGTTTCAGCATTTTAAATATGTTCCACTGTCTTTTGACCTGTATTTTCTCTGCTATAGTAGTAGTCATTCATATTATTATTTTTCTTTTTATATAACGTGTTCTTATATTAAAGTTTTTAACTTTGGATTTCAGCTTTGACTATGGTATGACTGGGTGTGTTTTCTTGTCTTTATTTGATAGTGTTTCTGAGCTTGAGTCAAAACATATCGTTCATCAAATTTGGGAACTTTGCCAAGCATGGTGTGTGTGCTTGTAATCCCGGTTACCTGGGAAGCGGAGGCTCGGGATCACCTGAGTCCGTGATTCGAGAAAACCCTGGGCAACATAGCAAGACCTAGTCTCTTAAAAAAAAAAAAAATTGGGAATTTTTTGCCATTATTTCTTCAACTGTTTTTCTGCCTCATTCTTTTTCTCCTCTTCTTTTGGGGGTTCTAGTTATATACATATTGGGATTTTGGTATTATAGATCATTTAGGTTTACTTATTTTTTAATTAGTCTTTTTTTTGCATTTAAGATTGGCTAATTACTTTCAAATTCATTGACTTATCATTTTTCCAATGAAACCTGAGTAGTAGTGAAGATATATAGTCATATTATTTATATTTTTAAATATTAAATATTTATTTTTCTAATTCTGGAATATCCATTTGGTCCCTTTTCACAGTTTTCATTTCCTTTGTTTTTGAATGTTGTTATAAATTTTTAAAAATTATATGCTAATTCAAACATCTGGGTTTTATCAGAATTGGTTTCTGTTAATTACCTATGGTGGCTACCATAAACTGGGTGTCTGAAGCAAATTTATTTTCTTATGTTTCTGGAAGCGAGACCTTTATTTTATTATTATTTTTTTTTGAGATGACAAGAGTTTATTTTCTTAACATGAACTCATCTTTCCCACTTCAGGCTCTAACACTGCACAGAGCTGCCACCCCTACCCCCATGATAGGCAAGACCCTGACAGGTGGAGGGGGTAATTCATAAAGTCAGAAAGCTTGAGTAAAGTCAAGGTCACAACTCTCAAACAAGGAAACAAACTATAATCTCAGTCCCCCACACAGTAAATGTGAAAGTGAGGTAGGCCTTGAAATGTATAAATCTCCAGCTTCTTGAGCTCAGTTATTCTCCAAAGTTGGTATGAAGACCAGCAATGCTGTGAGCAGGTTTCCATTTCTACAGGGTCCCAGCAGGTGCAAGTGTGCAGTGCTCAACTGGCTCAGGGTCCTGATGCCCTTGCCAGGGCGCGGGCCCGGGCAGCTTTGGCCTCCTCCTCCAAGTCATCTAGGAACCGCTCCTGGGACACCGAGTAGAAGGTGTAACCATAAATAGCTAACACGAGGGCCCCAATGCCAAGGCCGGTGACAGTGTTCCGAGTTCGCCGCTGTGGTAGCGTTTTCTGCCACTGGGCGAGCTGCACCTGCCGCATGAATTGCACTTGCGCGGGGGTCGGCTTCTCCCGAGTTGGATCGATGCACTGAGCCAGAGGGGCCTTCCCGCTCTTAGCGTCGAGGGGGTCGCCCGCTCCTGAGGCCGCCATGTTTCCGCTCCGCCCTTCGCAATCGTGAGACCTTTATGATGAAGGTTCCAGTCAACTTAGTTTCTGGTGAGATACTCTTTGTGGTTTACAGATGGCTACCTTTAGGCTGTGTTCTCACATCGCCTTTCTTTGGTGCAACGGGGTTGGGGGGGAGACAGAAAGAAAGTGCAAACACATACTACCGAGAGATGTGCGAGGAACCTCTGGTATTTCATATTAAGTACACTGATTTTAATGGGTCTAAGTTTATCCTTATGATTTTATTTAACCATGATTACTTCCTTGAAGATTCCTGCAAATTCAGACACACTGGGAATTAAGGATTCAATATATAAATTTTGGGGGGACATTCTGCTTATGGGCCCCCATGTTCCTCTCTCATGCAATATACATTTATCCTAACAAAGTCTTGACTCACTGCAGCTTAACTAAAATTTAGTATTTAAAATCTCATCTAAGTCAAATACTAGACAGGTTTGAGGCATGATTCCTTTCATTCTTGGGCAGGATTTCTCTCCGACTGTTGACCAGTGAAACCAGGCAAGCTATGTGCTTCTAAAATATGATGGTGGGATAGATGTAGAATAGACATTTCCATTTCAAAAGGGAAATAAGAAAGAAAGTGCTAACAGGTCCCAAGCAAGTCTAAAGCTGAACAAGACAAATTCTCTGAGTGTAAAGCTTGAAACTAATCCTCTTTGGCACAGTGCCCTGCCTCTGGATTCACTGGGACAGTGGTCCTGCCTCTAAGGCTTCTGGGTGAAACTGCCTGATCTGTTGACATAAGAAAGGCAGCCCTGCTCTTTGAATTGCCTTTCAGGGCTTATTATTCCTTTAATTGATAGAGCAGGTTTGCAGCCCAATTGTTCTGTTGTCCTGTCTGTAGAATTAAGATGACTGACAACCTTCCTTCATTTTCTGCCCTTCATTTCAAACTGGCAGTGTTGCTTATGTAACCCCATAGTGTCTTTAATGTCTCTTAGTCCAGCCATACCTTTGGTGTTCTCTGCAGAGCACACTTCGTTATTTTTGCAGTGTACATTGACTGAGAATTTTCAAATCATTAAGTTCTGGTTCCGTTTAGCTTAACATTTCAGTTCATTGCTCTTCTTTGGGCATGCTATTGTCAGGAGAACTGGTCATATCTTCTAACATTTTGGTTAAAAATCTCAACTAAATATCCAGTTTCATTACTTACAAGTTGTGTCTTGAAGCCTTAGAATGCAATTCAATCAATTCTTTGCCATTTATAACGGAATCTCTTCCTCCAGTTTTCAGTAACCTTTTTCTGTCTGAGATCTCAGAATGTTCTTTAGTGTTTTTCTCTACCAGCATCCTGTTTATGGTAACATATGTATTCTTTAAGATGATAGAGACTTGCTTGATCTTTCTTATTTCTTCTCTCTAAAGACCTTTAATGTATCTACTACCAATCTCTTTATGACGGTCTAGACTTTTTCTTACATGAACCTCAAAATGGCTTCCCTCTTAATAGTATCCAGTGCCACTTTGTAGTTTAGGTACTTGTTATAGTATCTCTTTTCAGTTACAAAATCAGGATTGGCTAATACTAGCCATTAGTTCTTCAGAGAAACAGAAACAGGTGGTAGTGTTGTGGGATTTGTGTTTAAGGAGATTTGCTATAAAGAATGAATTTGTGATTATAGAGATTGACTAGACCCAAGACTTACTTATAGTCAGCAGTGAGGACTAGCTGATGGTATACTTCAGATGTGAGTCTGAAGACCTGTGAACTAGGAGAACCACTGGTGTGATTCCAGTCTGAAAATGAGGAAACTTGAGAACCAGGACTAGCCATTGTGTACATTAGTATCCAAAGATAGCCAAGGCTGTGTCCTAGCTTGAAAGGCAACCAGGAAGGTGAACTTCTTTTTCCCTCGAAGAGGGTCAGCCTTCTGTTGGGTCAAACTTCTGTCATAGTTCTGTTCAGCTGATTGGATGATATACCCTCATTGGCGGAGAAGGGTGGTAGTTGGAAACTGCTTTACGTAGTCTGTTGATGTAAATGTTATACTCATCCCAAAAAGTCTTGTAAGAACACCCAAAGTAATGCTTGATGAGATATCTAAATACTTTGTGACCAAGTCAAATTAATACATAAAATTAGCCATCACAGGTTACTTTTCCTATTTGTCCATATGTCTAGTTGTTTTGACTTTACCTTGAGTGGTGTGAATGTAGAAATTTTCTGTTCCATTTTATTTTCCTAAAGAGTAATAGTTCTTTTGGTTTAGTAGACAATTAACTTGGCCTAAGCTCTTGTCTTCCTTGTGATGGACAACAGCCAAAATTTTTAATTCTTTTGACCTTAGCTGGGCACTTGGAGATGTTCCTTGCTTACATTGTTTAGTAGCAGCTGCAGATTTGGGCTAACTTTATTGGTAGACTTTGGGACACCTCCTTTGTAACTCATTCCCTTCTGGGATCCCTTTTCTTGCTTCTCTGAATTCCTGTGCTTGCTTCTAATTGTCCTTTGAGCTCACTCATTTATTTGCCTTACTTTCCTGCAAGGGTTGATTGTTCTGATTTTGAAGTTTTATTATAATAAAAATATGCCTCTACCTTAAAATTGATTACAGGTTTTTTTTCTGCTTACTTTCTTGATGCTTTTTTTGAACATTTGAATATGTTTTAAATGTGATATATAGCAGGGCACAGTGGCGCGTGCCTGTAAGCACCAGTCTGTGGAGTGTGGCTGGGACTGGGGATTGCGGTTCGAGACCCGCCTGGGGCAACACAGCGAGACCTAGTCCCAAAAAAATAGCTGAGCATGGTGGCATGCACCTGTAATCCCAGCTACCTGGGAAGCTGAGGCTGGGAGGCTGAAGATTGCTTGAGTCTGTGGCACCCCAGGCAATGTGAGCCTGCAGTTCCACAGGCAAAAATAGTGAGACCTAGTCTCAAAAAAAAAAAAAGTGATATATAAACCACAGAATAGTGAAGTCTCTTAAAGATACTAGTGATGTGAACTATAATTAAAAAATAGGCCGGGCACGGTGGCAGGTACCTTTAATCTCAACCTACCAAGTGCGAGGCCGAGGCTAGGAATCACTTGAGTCCGCGGGTTTGAGACCCACCCGCCTGGGGCAACATAGTGAGACCTAGTCTCAAAAAATAGCTGGACGTGGTGGTGCATGCCAGTAATCCTAGCTGCCTGGGAGGCTGAGGCTGAGGATCACTTGAGTCCGTGGTACCCTGAGCAACAAATCGAGACCTAGTCTCAAAAAAAAAAAAAAAAAAAAAAAAAAAAGAAATAATACCTTTTGCCTTGGTTTTATTTAGTTTTCCAACAGGCATTAGGTATTTATGAGCCCACTCTCCTTAACATTCATTTCTGTCTCTTTTATTTTTAGGAAGCATTTGCCTTGTAGTATCCGACAGTCTTTTACTTTTTGTTGTACTTTGGCTATTGTTGATAGTGGAGCGGAATAATAATGCAACCTTTCCAATAATTCTCTCCTATCTGATTAATTTTTCTGGGGTATTCTATAACTTATTCAGGGCGTTAACACTTTGAGCTGAAAATTCCTTGTTGTAGAGGGCTATTCTGTGCATTGTAGGATGTTTAGTAGTATCCCTGGCTTACCAATTCAGTGCCAGTAATGTCCTTTCCCCACTCCAATTATGACAATCAAAAATGTATACTGGGTTAAATTTCAGTGGTTGAGAACCACTGAATCAAGTCTAATGAGAGAAATGGCTGTTCTATATGCTTCTTTGTGTTCTAATTACACTGTGATGTTTATAGGTAAACAGTTCTTGTAAAGAAGATGACTTTAAACAGAAGCAGCCAAACAAGAAAAAGAGGATTATTTATGATTCAGGTAATATATCTTCAGAGGAGTTTTAAAGTTTTAAAATTATGAATATTATTTTATATTCCTTAGAACAGTTTTCCAAATATGTTCTGAGACACTTAGCTCCCTGTGACTGATATAGTTATGAGAAGAGCACTCTATACTCAGTAAAAATCAAACAATTTTATTGCACAATAGGGAATATAAATTTTTCTGCTTACCTTTAGTGCTGTGTCAGAACAATAGTATAACTTAAAAGTTTTAGGTTATGGTTTTTTTGGAAATCATATAGTGTGAGTTCTGAAGATTTAAAAGTTTAATCTAGGAAGCATATATAGTCTCAGGATTTTGATAAGGATTTTGACATTGATAGTGAAGGTTCTGATTGAATTTTGAAAGTACCTGGGTGTTTATTTTTAATCTTTTATGGCTGTGTACTGTAAGGAACTTGAAAGAAGTAAGTATTCCTGTTCTCAGGAGTTTTCATTATTTGAGAAACTGGAAATTTAGAACAGTATGAGACAGGATTTATAAATGTGTGGTACAGAGGAAAAGGAAGGACACTGAACTTTATGAAACTCTATTAAAAGTTTCATGCACTGTATTAAGTACTTTGTCCTGAGTTATATTTAAGTGCTCTGGGAGGTGGGACTGTGGTAGCCCCCTAAGATGTCTATACCCTAATTCCTGGAACCTGTGAACATGATGGGTTACATGGCAAAGGGAAATGCAAGTTGTGGGTGGCAGCAAGAGTGCTAATCACATGACCTTAAATTGGGAAATTATCCTGATTTATGTGGTGGATCCAATGCTGTGATGAGGACGAGGGAAGTAAAAGAAAAAAGAGCAAGAGAGAGTATACCTTATAGAAGAAAAGCAGGAAGATGGACTTTGCCTGATGCTGAGGACTTTGAAGATGGAGGAACAGGACATGAGCCAAGGAATGCTGGTAGTTACTAGGAACTCGGAAAGGCAAAGTAGATTTTTTTCTTGAGTATCCATCAAGGAGCAAAGCCCTGATTACATCTTGTTTTTAACCCAGTGAGACCTGTGTAGAATTTCTGATCCCCTAAACTCTAAAATGGTAAAATCTTCTAAACTCTAAAATTGTCTTCTTTTAAGCCACTGAATTTGTGGTTTTTTTTTTTTTTACATTAGCAATAGAAAACTAATGATAAGACTTAACACTATATGAAAGTAACCTGTGAGAATTGGTGAACTACTGGGGCTGAGGGAGAAAGATTTTGAGGAATTGGCTAACTAATCATTTTAAAAGAAAGTGTATTATATTTTCAAAATTTTTTCATCCTATGTATAGATTCAGAGCCAGAGGAGAGAAAAAATGCCAAAAAACAACCAGAAAAATTACCATTGTCTTCTAAACCTGGTAAAATCCTCCGACAAGATCCTGTTACCTACATTTCAGAAACAGGTAAGGGTACTGAATATGTTTCATGTTTTAGAGGTATGTATTATGTTCTTGGGCTTCTCATTGGTGTATAAATGTGCCTCTTTCATTGTGAATTGAATTTCTGCTTTTTTTTCTTTTTTGAATTATATTTATTGGAGAAGATTGTAATCATCTCTGGCATTTTCTGTTGGTTAAGGGCCAATTTACAGGGCACTTGGTCCTCGGAATTTTTTTTTTGAAGTGCCTCATAATTGAATCATGTAAACTGGAGCTCTTAAATCATTTATTATTTTTCAATTGTTTTAGAATTTTGTTACCTAAGTTTTTTCTATTTTGCATGTGAAAACCATGTACCATAATCATATTTCTAATCTAGCATTGATGTGCTGAATTCCTTATATTCTCTGGTGGTACTAAAAATTTTAGCATTGGTTTTTTAAAAAATGATTGCGATTGCTTTTTACACAAATATATTTGTTTTACACAAATATATTTATTTTGAGTGGTTGGAAAGCAAAAATCTTGTAACTGTTCTAATCTTACAATTTCATTATGCTGTAAATAATTGCTGTATAGATAATATTTTTTTATGGTGAGGAGACCTGAGTTATCATTTTAGGAAAAAATTGGTCATTTTCATTCTAGCATTACTAACTTCTAGAAGAGAACTTAATAAGAATAAAAAGTCAGCTATAATTATTTTTAAACTCATAGAGCCTGTTGAATTGTTTCCTGTATTAAAATGCTTAAAGTGTCATGAGAGCTTCTGATAACTTATTAGTTATCACATATTGAGGAAAGTCTGAAACGACGATTTTTAACACTCTGCTACCTTTACTTCTGGTGAAATGACTTTAACTGGTATGAAAAGAGAAAGTCAGTGCCATGAAATTATTTTGGCACAACATGGTGCAATTTATAGTCCACGAACACTGAGTTTATTTTACCTGCCAGGTAATAGGTTCTGAAGATAACAGAATATGCTTTTTCAGATCCTAGTACCATAGGCATTGCCCGAGGCTGCAAAATGCAATAATCAGGGAGAGAAGGGCTTGGTAGTGAGGGTGAGGTCCTTGAACGTGATGGAGGGAAGAATATGTCATGTTAGAGAATGGAATTATTTAGGGCACAGATTTCAGTGTAAGTCTTGAATATGTCTTAGACACTAAGGAATTTGCTTGGCCATGTGAATGGGAGTCACATGAAGATGGACTGGTGAAGACCTTGAAAGGTCTTTGATGAATTTAAATTTAATGTGGCAGGAAGAGAAACCACTAAGGTTTTTCAAACAGAGTAGTGTAATGATGAAAATAGTATTTAAGAGTGACCACTAGTATTCCAGGTGGAATGGGAGGAGTATAGCTGTAATTAGGGAGGAGGAGACAGTTACAAGAATCTTAAAAGGTTGGCAGTAGTGAGAGTATGATCTTCAAGCATTTTGAGCAAAGAGTTACGAATTGGGTTTTGGATTACCATTCAGCTATGGTACCATTATGTACAATAGTACTAAGGGAATTGTAGAGTTGATGTTGCTAGCATGCTTGAGGTTCTTTTTTTTTTAAAAACAGCTTTTTTGAAGTATAATTCACTTACCTGACAATTCACCTCAGGTGTTTGCATATAAGAATAACAATAGAACTTTGCTATGTATTTGGACCACTATTATAGCATGAAGGTACTATAGTAGAGAAATTGGTCAGTGAAAAGGGACTGAAACAAGAAAGTTACTGTGTTATAGAGGAGACTTTAGACTGGAAGGTGCCTGCTATACCCTTGGTATCCTTTTAACAGCTGTGGG
>PVHY01017604.1:17309-31143 GCA_004024945.1 Uropsilus gracilis
CCCCCGATAGATGAGCTTTGTAGGTTCTCTGAGGAGATAATTACTTAATGAAGTTGTTCAACTGATCAAAGATAAAATGTGTTGCTGGGCATGGTGGCGGAAGTGGCAGTCTAGGAAGCCCCGGCTGGGGCCAGGGATCGTGGTTTGAGTCCCGCGGGGGGCACATAGTCCCAAAAAAATAGCTGGGTGTGGTGGCATGTGCCTGTAATCCCAGCTACATGGGAAGCTGAGGCTGGGGATTGCTTGAGTCTGTGGTACCCCGGGCAATGTGAGTCTGTGGTTCCACAGGCAAAAATAGTGAGACCTAGTTCTCCCCCCAACCCCCCCCAAAAAAGTGTTGTGAGCATAATTTCCAGATGATTTTTGGTAAGCTGAGCTATTTCTTCAGTATGGCATGAGGTAGATTGACTAACCTTTTTGTTTTATTGCTAAATAATCTGCTCAGGTACATTGTGCAAATCGAACCCATTAAGATCCCTCAGATCTGGCCACATTTGTGAAATTTGAGTATGTGGGAGGGCTACTAAACACAGTATGGTGACAGGTTTATTATGTAACTGAAGGTGGTACAATCACCTTTCTGGTGACACTTGAAAACACTGAAGTTAGTAGACAGCCATGCCCTTCAACTTTGGATCAAGGCTATCCTGGTGATTTTAGGTACACAAAAAGGTCAGGAATTTAAGCTCTGATTACAGATTTTTTTTACATATAGAATTGTTTATTTTAGTTCAGGTATTTTTGAATTTTATTTTCCGAAGAAAGATCTAGTATTTTATCTGAAAATTTTAAGAACTTTAGTCAATGTTTATGTCATTCTGCTGAGGGTTTGTGCTTGTGAAAATGAACATTGTTCCCCTGGTTTCAGCTAAATCTTGGAGTACAGTGAAACCATCTAATATCATTTTAAGTATTACCTTGTGTTTGTTTTTTTCTTAGAATTGAGATATAGGAGCTAGCTTTTTTCCTTGCATATTTTACCTTCTTGTACTTTTTTATGCCTTGAAATAATAGGTGAATGGGAAAAGGTAAACCCCTTTTTTTCCCTCCAAAAGAAAGAGACTATCAAAAAGAGGCCCACAATAAAATTAGTTTTAGAAAGAGAAAAGTTCTTGAAATTAATACACTAATTGAAAATTCTTTGCTTTAAAATAATTGCTATATTATTCTTTACTGTTTTCTTAAAAGCTAAATTGATCAGTAAATGATTTTTCAATGCTGGGTTATGAATATTCACATCGTAAATAAATATTTACATCACCAGTAGAAGGTTAGTGTAGTGTTATTCATAGTATAAGGTTATTCTCAGGGTAATAGTCAAAAAATAAAAAAAATTGACCTAAAGATGTATTTATTTGGAGATTGTAGCTTTTTGTGAAAAAAGAATAATATGCATAATTCAGTTTTAAAAACCAGTTAATATTTAAAGAAGAAATTTTTGCTTTGTTATTTTATATTTTATCATTTATACATTTTTTCTTCCCCTTTTGGTATTTTTCTTGCTGTAAATAGCCTATGTAGTATTCAGGGTCTTTAGTCAGACTGGATTAAACCTTTTAGTTTCTTTATAAAATGGGGACATTATTCCTTTTGCATCAGACACCTTTGTGTGTTGATCAAGTAAGATATGGCTGGGAAAGTACTTTACGTCTGGCATGTAGTAAATGCTCAAAAAGTATTAGCTGTTCTAATCTTTTGACTTTATTAAATATCTACATCTGCCTTTAATGACCTCATTAAAGTCATTTTGCTTTTGCTTATGTACTTAGTTTCAGTTGATTATGTAATAGTAATTTAGAAGTTTAGAAATTATATTTGGTCCACTTGTGTGCTGCTAAGTATGATAGCTACTTGTTAAATGTGGCTATTGAATTCTGAAATGTTTACCTAAGCTGAGTGTTGTAAATGTACAGATTTCAAAGTAAAGTATCTTACTAATTTTTTTTAGTATTTTTAAAATAATTTTATAATTTTTATAATTTTATAATTTTTTTATAATTTTATAATTTTTATAATTTTATAATTTTTTTTAGTATATCAAATGTTAGTGACTTGTGTCTATGGGATTAATAAAATACATTGTTAAAATTAATTGCTCTTATTTTACTTTTTCTGATTATAAAAACCTAAAATTTTGTATGTAATTTGTATTTTATTATTGCAGTAGTGTTTTATAAACATTGAGAAACGTGTTTGTAGACTATAACTTTATTTTAGAAGTTAAGCATTTCCAGTGCTTGTTATATATTATATAGAACTTTAGACTTACAATTTAGCTCCATGACATTCTATCACTTCTTTAATTAAGTCTAACTTCTTGTATTGATTTTTAAAGTAATTTAACAACATTAATCTTCCCAATTACAGGAAAAGGAAAAAAAAATGCTTATAAATATCTTTATAACTAGCCACTGACTAGTAAAATGTTCTTGTAGATGGTTAAAACCCCAAATACTTGTACTGGGTAAATATGTTTGTTTTCAGCTGTTTAATGAAGGGAGAGACCTTGAGTTTTGTTTGGCAAAGATGACCTTTTATTATGCAGTTTCATCAGACATCTGTTAGAAATGATGGGGATTTTCCCTGAGTGTTTATGACTGGTAATTTTAATTGAGCACACAATTCCAGAGATAGTACTCCTAAAATTGTAATTTTGGGGATGATGTTAGATGGGAATAAAATTGGAAGAGTTGTGTTCTTCAGATTATCGTGTAATATCAGTGATCTGTGACTTGGGAAAATAGTAGTAGAAAATAATACACTTAATGTGTGATATATTCTCTTTGCTGGTCTTTAGAGATAGTTTTTGTGTACTCAAAAAACAGGAGTAGATTCTGCATAGGACATAGAGCTTTTCTTAGAAGTTTCTAGGGAAGCTGGGCACAGTGGCTCGTGCCTGTAAGCTTCAGCCTATGAAGCGGCTGGGGCTAGGGACTGCGGTTTGAGTCCCGCTTGGGGCACACAGTGAAACCTAGTCCCAAAAAATAGCTGGGCGTGGTGGCGCGCGCCTGTCATCCCAGCTACCTGGGAAGCTGAGGTTGGGGATTGCTTGAGTCCGTGGTACCCTGGGCAACGTGAGCCTGTGCTTCCATGGGCAAATAGCGAGACCTAGTCTCAAAAAAAAAAGTTTCTAGGGAAACAGTGAGTGAAACAAAATTTCCTTAAAATGAGAGGTAACAAAAATTGTGTATTATATTTATTCAAGAAATTATTTGTACACTAAGCTTCTTAAGAAATGAAGTTTAGAATTTCCAAGGAAGAATGAATACTTAGAAAAATATTTTAATTCCCTAAGACATTCTTACTGAAAAAACAACTGAACATTCAGAAAAAAAGTCCTAATTTCTTCTCTTAGCCCATTGCCTTACATAGTTATATGAATAAAAATTGTGCACACAGCTGGGCACGGTGGTGCATGCTTGTAAGCGACAGCTTATGGAATAGTGGCAGGGTCTGGGGGTTGCAGTTCGAGTCACGCCCGGGTCATCACAGCGAGACCGAGTCCCAAAAAATAGCTGGGCTTGGTGGTGCATGCCTGTAATCCCACTACATGGGAAGTTGAGGCTGGGGATCGCTTGAGTCCGTAATACCACGGACAATGTGAGCCTCCGATTCCATGGGCAAAAATAGCGAGACCTGGTCTCAAAAAAAAAAAAAAGTGTACACACATATATTTATTTGAGTGATGTAAGATATCAGCTGTTTGCTTTGTCATAAATTGGTATTTTTGACTTTTCTTCTTCTAGCCTTCTCTTTTCCCTACTTTCCTCTGCCTCAGGCTCTTCCAATTCAGAAAGATTCCGGCTCATTCTTTTAAACTAATGCGTGAAATTTAGTGTCATACACTTTTTCTCATACTCTTATTTTGGATACTAAATTATTGATGCTTGTTTATGCTCATTGCAGTGTAATATATCAATAAATGGGCAATTTCACAATGAAAAATATGCTCACTTAAGAGAAACAGTTCTTGAGGTTAAGTAGTATTCATTTTAAGACTGTAGTTTGTCCACTTTTATTGTGAAGAATAGAGTGAAGCTTCCATTTTGCCCTTCTAGACACAGGACTTTGATGAGAGGCCCCTTCTTTTCCAACCCCCACCCCCCCACCCCCAGCAGTTTTTCACTTTTCCTTTGACTCTTATGAATCCAAAGCACCACTAATACTTCTTTTGTTTTTTGCATATGTGCTGCTGCTAAAGTCAGCTCTTCTTCAGTCAGGTCTGTCTTTTACAGATCCAGAAAAGGAACTTGAACACTTAACCACTATTAAATTTCTTTTGAAGCAAGCTAGTATCTTCTTATCTTCTTAGATAGAGTCCAGGTTGACCCTAACTTAATCTGTTATCCATTTCTTTCTATTGTAAACTTGAATACTTTTATTTAATTATTATATAAATCTTCACTAGTTTACTTAGCAAACATTTGATCTGCTCTCTGTGCTGCACAACAGTGTGCTCTGTGACCTGGGAAATAGGTGAAAGAGCAAAGTAGTCCATCCTGCCTTCAAGGCTTGAATTCAGTGTTTGGGGGAAGATAAAGTTTTTACATGAAAGTTATAAGGAAAGAATTAACAGTAGTGATTCAGGTATCTGTCTCCCATGGATATTTTGGCATGGTTTGCAAATAGTCCCTGTAAGGGAGAGACACTTTAGATAAATGCAAATGATTTGGGTGGCTGTTAACTTGCAGATTTAGGTGTGTTTACTAGAGAAGAATAATGTGGACATTTGGAAATCAGTAATGCTGTTTCATAACTAATGCGTTATTTATTACTCTGACTTTTGTAGAAAAAGAATATACTTAAAAACATCAATTTATAAACTTTCACCAGATTAATACGACCTAGTATTGTATTACCGCTTTTATTTTCTTAACTACAGTATTTTCTGCATAAAAATCTTTGTGTTCAGAGTGAAAGGCAGGGAGAATTGGATGATGATGCTAAAATAAATTTTTCTTGGGTAATATACATTTCTTTCTAAACACTTTGATTCATGGAATGAAATAGTTTTATTAACTAGTTTGTATTTTATATCCCATTTGATCTTCAAAACTATTTAATATTATGACTGACTGTAATTTCTAAAAAATACTTTTGTTGGTTTACAGGTCTGTATATAATTTAAGGGAATAGGTTCACACCTCTTCGGTTGTGTTTTACCACATTATGCCTTCCAACAGAGCACTGTCATTGACCTTTTCCACTGGGCCTCCCTCCCAGTTTGTCTTGTTCCCTTCACTCCTCTTGTTCTTAGTAACCTCAGTTCTGCAGGTTTTGCTTTGGTGAAATTTTGTGTTTTCCTTCGTTTCATCTCTTAATAGTCTACAAATGAGTGAAGTGCGATATTATATTTCTCCTTCTGATTTATTTTGCTGAGTATAATCCCTTCTAGTTCCATTCATGTTATTGCAAATGGCATGATTTCATCTTTTTTTTTTTTTAAGTGAATAGCTGAGTAGTATCACATTGTGTATCACATCTTCAAAGAAGTGGTTTTTTAATCTAAGGAAGTTTTACTTCGAAGTATTCTAATATTCTTTGGCTGTCCTTCATCCACTTAATTTTTCATATTGTCTGATTTTATGTCTTCTATAAATTTGATAAGTCTGTCTTTGTATTCTTCTGAAATTGTTTGCCATAAGGGATACATAAAGAAACTCTTCCAAAATTGATTTGCTCCTTTGTTGCTCCCTTGATATGGCTGTTCAATTTTTTTTAATGGATCAGAAGAGAATTTGGTGGGAGTTATGTTGAAGTTGACATCCCTTGTTTCTAGTACTCATTCCATCAACTGGTTAGTAACTCACTGACTTCAGGTGAAAGTTTGAGCCTGCTTAGTTCATTCTCAGTGAATCCTTGTTTGTTGTGGTTGAGTGTACATGCACTGTTTGACCTGCTGTTAATAGTATTGCATAGTATTGTCACTAAAATGTTCCTCTTTATATTTCTATGCTTGGGGAATCTGCCTTCTCTTTTTGACAGAACCTGTCAGCCACTAACTATGAAACTATGTCCTCTTCAGTGACTTCTCTAATTTTATGTAGCAATTCAAAGATCGCTTTAGCAGTTTTATCCACAAATTGTCATTGGCAAAACATCTTTGTGTAAGTGGCAGATGAGCTGGGCAAGGTGGCGCATACCTGTAAGAGCCAGCCTATGGAGCATGACTGGGTGTGGTGATTGTGATTCGAGTCCCACCTGGGGCAGCACAGCGAGACCTAGTCCCCAAAAAATAGCTGGGCGTGGTGGTGCGTGCCTGTAATCCCAGCTACCTGGGAAGCTGAGACTGGGGATAGCTTGAGTCCATGGTACCCCGGGCAACATGAGCCTGTGGTTCCACGGGCAAAAATAGCGAGACCTAGTCTCCAAAAAAAAAAAGTGGTAGATGATGTCTTGTAATCTTTGGCTGGTTTGTTCTTTAGTCCTTTCATTTGTGTGTGTTGTGAGAACTGAAAAAAATTAAGTAATATTCGGAAAGGGAGAATTTTAAAAAGGACACAGTGATTAATAAAGCACTAGGCTATACGGAATGATTGTTGAGACTCTGAAGCCTCTTTGAAAATGAATAAACTGTTTTTGGTGACACATATTTCTTCGCTGTCAGCCACTAACTATGAAACAGGATTGTATTCCAGGAATTGTCAAGGAAGGAAGTAGGATTATGTTATAAAAATGTCATTAAATACTAATAAAACAATACACAGGTGATTTGTACTTGATTTGAATGCTAAGATCAGTATTGTCACCTTCACTCATGTGGGAAAGCGGTATCTGAATGGAAGTGGGAATTGCATTGTTGAACTCTTAACTCATCCTCCTTTTGCCTATTTTATGCCTTAGAATTGTAAAAAGTGCTGGGTAATGTACCTGTTGCCAGCTGTCCAGATCTTCCTGACCCCCTTTTCTTTTTCAGTGGAAAAAGGAGGAGGATACAGCTTTCTTCCACCATCTGAAAGTAAAACATTCTTATTTAGTACCATTTGGTAGATTTTGGGTTTGGAAATGCTTAAATTTTTTTCCATATAAATTAATGATAGTAATATTCCCAGATCCAAAAAATAAACCTTTCAAATCATACTGAATAGGAACATTCTACTTTTAAACAAAGAGTAAAATGTTCAACTTTGTCATCTGTGTCATGTTTTCTTTCTTTCTTTTTTTTTTTTTGAGACTATGTCTCGCTATTTTTGCTTGTGGAACTGCAGGCTCACGTTGCCCTGGAGTAACACAGACTCAAGCAATCCCCAGCCTCAGCTTCCCAGGTAGCTGGCATTACAGACATGCACCACCACGCCCAGCTATATTTTTTGGAACTAGGTCTCGCTACGTGCCCCCCAGTGGGACTTTGCGATTCCTGGCCCCCGACCGCGCCTTTGTAGGCTACCACTTAACAGGCATGCACCACCGTGCCCGGCCTCCGTGTCATTTTTTCTTTGTAATTGAAACCAGCTGTGACTTTCCATGGAATGTTATTCCTAATCTAGTGTGGACTTGGCACATAATGTGGTGGATAGCATCACATCACAAACCAGTAGTTTTGTCCTCTTAATTCATCACACATACCTCACTAGACCTTACAAATTACAGTTTTTCTAAACAAAAAGAACAAACTGACTCCATTTCACTCTGAAGATTCATTAGTAGTGAATAGTGAGATCTCCAGTTTTTGACTCAGGATCTGCCGTTTAGAAACTTTTTACCCTGAGAAGTATAGAATGTCTGTTTCACCTCATAAATGGGCTCCATGTATGTTTGGTTTCTCTTCCTTCCACTTAATTAACAGGTATTTTATTGAATACTTGGCATATACATATGTCTTTATTATGAATTCATAATGAGTGTTTGGGTTTTTTACTGAGTAAGTATTGAAAAGGAACTTTGTAGAAAAAGGCTCTAAGCATTCAAATTCCCTTTTTAGTTTTTTTGAATTGTTAAATGCATTATTTAAATCTGTGTAAGCAGATCTCTCTAGCATGGTCTCCATGAGTTGGGTTTCTGTGTGTTCCAGACCAAAAGAAAGAAAATCAGAATCATAAATTCTCAGCAATATGAATTCCAGAGTTAGATTGTTTCTTCTGTCTTGCCTTGTAAATGAATTTATCATTCAACTGGCACATTGGAGTTTCTCTTTTATTTTCCTTCTAAATAAAGGAATATGTTTAATCAAAGTGATAGAACCATCTTCTTTCTTAGTCAGCTCCTATATGTGGGGTAATGCTTGTTTCCTTGGTGATTGTAAACACATTTGCACTTATGTTATATTATATAAATAAGAGTAAATGGTGTTTTTCAAGGAGACAGGTAACCTAAGAAGGAAATTCTGAAGGTTCAGTTGCTGATGATTTTCAACTAGATCTCAGAAATTTGACTTAGATTTATTTATCATTAATTTATTATAGGTGTTTGGGGAAAAGAGACACAGATTGCCTTTGGCTTCTGACAAGGCAGGAATAATTTTAGGCTCATTAGAAAGCAAGAGCAAATGTTAGAAGAACAATCATAACTTTATTTGAAATGTTTTATCTCTGCACTATATAGGATTGCAAAATACTTCTTGTGCTGATTGTCACAGATAACCTCTTAACTGACTGTTATTTGCAAGCAGCTCATTGCAATGTTCTAGTGCATATTTCTTTTGCTGCCTTTTTTCATTATGTGTTGTTGTAAGCTTTGAAATGTGACGGCCTAAAGGGTTTTAAGACATGTAGCATGTAGTTTCAGAAGTTACAGTATAAAGACAGAACTTCTCTCTTTAGCTGTTATCAAGGCAAGGTGACCCTACTTTCAGATGTTTAGATATTTTTCTGTATTCACTTTATGAAATCTTATGTGTTTGTAAGAAATAATCTGCTTACGAGAAAGCATTTGACACTGTCCAGCACCCATTTATGACAAAAGCCCTTGAAAAATTGGGGATTGAAGGAACATACCTCAACATAATAAAAGCCATCTGACAAACCTACAGCAAACATCATCTTAAATGGGGAAAAACTAAAATCATTCAAATTAAGGTCTGGAACCCTGCAAGGATGCCCACTTTCTCCACTACTTTTTAACATTGTATTGGAAGTTCTAGCCAGTGCAATAAGGCAAGAGAAAGATATAAAAGGGATACAAATAGGAAAAGAGGAACTGAAGCTATCATTATATGCAGATGATATGATTCTTTATGTAGAGAACCCCAAAAAATCTACAGAAAAACTTCTCGAAACAATAAACCAGTTCAGTAAGGTAGCTGATTACAAAATCAACACACAGAAGTCAGTAGCCTTCCTATACACAAAAAGCCAAGCAGCAGAAGAAATCAAAAAAGCCATCCCATTTACCATCACACCAAAAACAATTAAGTACCTGGGAATAAACCTAACAAAACACGTGAAAGAACTATACAAAGAAAACTTTAAAACCTACTGCAAGAGATAGAAGAAGACATAAGGAAATGAAAAGACATTTGCTCATGGATTGGAAGAATTAACATCATCAAAATGGCCATCCTACCAAAAGCAATCTACACATTCAGTGCAATCCATGTGAAAATTCCAATGACATTCTTTAAAGAGATAGAACAAAAATTACAAAAATTCATATGGAATAGCAAAAGACCTCGAATATCAAAAAACCTTCTCGCCAAAAAGAGAGAATGCAGGCCTAACTATTCCAGACTCAAGCTATACTACAAAGTCATAATAATTAAAACAGCATGGTACTGGTACTACAACCGACAATCAGACTATGGGACAGAATTGAGAGCCCGGAAATAAAACCACACATATATAGTCAACTAATCTTTGACAAAGGAGGGAAAAACTTACAATGGAACAAAGATGGCCTCTTCAATAAATTATGCTGGGAAAATTGGACTAAGACCTGCAAAAAAAAAAAAAAAAAGTGGACCAAGACAACATCCTCACACCATGTACAAAAACCAACTCGAGAAATGGATAAAAGACTTAGATATCATACCTGAAACCATAACCATACATAGAGGAAAACTTGGACAAAACCCTCCCTGAAGTACAATTCAGAAATCCCTTTCTGGAAACATCTGCAAAAGGCAAAAAAATTGAAGGAAAACATAAACAGATGGGACTACATCAAACTAAAAAGCTTCTGTACAGCAAAAGAGACAAATGAAAAAACTAAAGCCCAACCAAATGAGAAAAAAAATTTTGCCCTCCACAAGAGTGATAAGGGTTTAATAATGCTGGTCCACAAAGGAATTCACACAACTAAACAAAAACAATACAAGAAGCCCAATCAAAAATGGGGAGAACTAGAAAGACACTTCTCCAAAGAAAAAATACAAATGGCCAATAGGCACATGAAAAATTGCTAAATGTCACTAGCAATTAGGGAAATGCAAATCAAAACCACAATGAGATACCACCTTACACCAGTAAGAATGTCTTATATTAAAAAAACAGGCAACAGCAAGTACTGGGGTGGATGTGGAAAGGAACACTCTTACACTGCTGGTGGGAATGTAAACTGGTCCAGCCACTATGGAAAGCAGTATGGAAGACCCTCAAACTAATGAAAATGGAGCTACCATTTGACCCAGAGATTGCTCTTCTGGGAATTTACCCAAAGGATACCTCAATGTGGGTACAAAAAGACACCTGCGCAGATGTTTATTGCCGCGCTATTTATAATTGCAAGGACATGGAAATAACCCAAATGTCCCAAAACAGATAAATGGATGAAAAAGATGAGACATATATACACAATGGAGTATTACTCATCAATTAAAAATGACAAATTTGATGAATTTATGGAAACATGAATATACCTAGAAATCATACTAGCAGAAACGAGTCAGAAAGAAAAAGACAGAAACCACTGGTTTCACTAATACATGGAAAACCAAATGAAAGTACACAATGGGAGAGTGGGGACCAGCTAGAGCGATCAGTGAGGGGAGGTGATCGGTGATCCCCAGGGATCAAAAGACGTGGGAAAAAAATATATATATATGTAATAAATTATTCAATTAAAAAAATCTGCTTAGATCATGAACATTTTTTGGTGTTATTCTAGTAACTAATAAGGAGTATAGGCACTACATAAGTGTCAAACAATCCATCCCCCCCTTCTTTTTCATAACTGTATTTTACCAGAATTGCTCTTTTCAAATGACCTGGAGACTCTTTTGTGGTTAGCAGAGAAAAAGGGAACTCTGTGAAAATTTTGCTAATAAGTACAATGAAAACATACTTGAAATTTTATGCAGAGTACGTCCATATTTTTTCTTGAAAATCTGTGTAACTGCATTTTTACTCAGAAATTATGAAAATGCTTATAAAACTGTGTCTGTATTTACATACATTTTTGGAGCCATAGCTTGAAGGCATTATTAAATTTAAATTCGTGTATTCCAAGCCAGAAGTCACAGAAGGGCTCTATTAGCCTCTGTGGTTCTAAAGCAATCACTAGTAGAAGATGTTTCAAAAAGAAGCTCTCTTTTTCAGCTTCTCTTTTCTTGATGTCTGTTGCTGGCATCTTGAGGCTAACCTGAAAGAACAAGGTGATGTGGTTTTGGTTTTCTTGCCAACTTAATTTTGTTGTTTCCATAATTTTTTTTGATCTTTGATGGTTTTAATGACTGCACACATCCATTGTATGGTGAGGCTACAATTTATATAACCCTTGCCTGGTTTTTAATTAACTTCAATTGCATACATTTTTTTTTAATACTTAAAAACCTGGTTTTTAAATGGGCAGCCAGCAGTGAGAAGACATTGTTAAACCTCAAATGAGCATGGCCGGGCTGCCCAATGCAAAGTTAATACCACAATCCTTCATGCACAGAATGCTGTGCACCAGGGACACAGTCCCTCACCTGACAAATAGATTCAACCACAGAAAAGGAAGAGAGACCTGTGAACTGAACTCATCATACGAGAGAAGAGTCTGAGTGAATGGATGGGCCATAGGGGTTAGTGGGGGAGGGAGGGAAGGCATCCCAGCAACCCTTTATCTATGTAAGAAATTTAAAAAAATGAATAATAAAAAACCCTGGTTTTTAATTATTTCAGTTGCTCAACATTTTTTACGTTCCTCATCTGGCAACTGTGTGTATTTGTCAGCACCCCTCACTGGAATTATTGTCTCTTAAAAATGCTACCCTAATGGTTGTGAATTGTTTTAAATTCTGGATATTTTTTACCAACTTGCTTTATGGAAAAATTATACTGGTTTATAATTTAATAATTAGTGCTTGTATAGACTTACCACATTTTCGCTATGTCTTTGTCAGTAAGTGTGGATAATACATTATTTTGTGTAGTTGCTTAGAATCCCATTGGGTGGTGAACATGTTAATATTTAGGTTTACGTGTGGGGGCGCTCAGCACGGGCCCCCATGTCCCCCAGCCATTCCGCTTCTACATGGGCTGCCCCTGCCCCACGCATGCGATCGCCTTTCCACCTTTGTCCTGGCAGGTGGGACGGGGTCCCACGCAGAGTGGGGCGGGGGGAGGGATCAAGATGCCCTTTCTGTTTCACTCTCACTCCACTTAGTCTTCAGGAGAATTGAGGAGAGAACAAATAATACAAACACTGACACAGACTGGATAAGAATGGGTGAAGGCCCACATAAAGATCCTGCCCACACATCTGAGCAGGATGCAAGAGAAAGAATATTGAGGAAACCATTGCACACTGGTTTGGAGAAATGACCATGGTGATGATCTATCATAGAATCACACCCCTGGCCTTACCAGGAGTGGATGAGCCAAAATACCGGTGCTGAAACGCCATCTGAGAGAACAAAGCACCCCTCCCCATTCCACAGGAGAGGAAGGCCACAGAGTTGGGGCATCAGCCTCACAGCAAAGCTGCACCATGAGGGAGAGGAAATGATCTTCAAAGGCCTTCAGCAGATGCCAGTCCACACTGAGAACCTTCTTTACTGACAATGGCTGGGGACGAGGCCCCCTAAGATAGAGGACTGAGCTATAAGGTGAAGACACAGCAAAATGGCACAGAGAATAGATTTGAGAAGATAGCCAACAATGAGAAGACTCTGATAGACCCCATATGACTCCATGACTGTCTGCCCAATGCAAAGTTAATACTGAAAACCTACCAGCATGGTTTGCCATGTCCCAGGAACACAGTCCCTCACCCAGGAAAAGGCCACTGCTACAGAAAACGAAGAGACCAATGAACTTAACATAAACAAACAACAAGGAGAAAGTCTGAGTGAACAGAAGGAGTGTCAGGGTAAGGGAAAGCATTCCAACAACTATTTACCGATGTTGTAAGAAATTTAAAGAATGAATAAAAACAAGAATTTTAGGTTTAGGTTATCACTTTCCCATTTTATGAATATATTCATGTATCTTTATCTCCAGTGACCTGGTTATAGTTGAAGCGATCTTATTTTGCCTAAACTGTGTTAATCCCTTAATTTTTCTTGTCCTTCTGCATAGTTCTCTATTGATGCATAACACATCATTCCAAAATGTAGCAGTTTAAATTCACTGACATTTGTTAGCCACCAGATTCTAAATTAGGAATCTGAGAGCAGATTAGCTGAGTAGTTCTGACTTTTTCTCATCAGGCTGCAGTGCAGTGAAGATGTCAGTCAGGGCTGCAGCCACCTCAAAGCTTGACTGGGGCTAGAAAATGTTAGTCACGTGATTATTGACCGAAAGCTGCAGTTCTTGCATGTGAGCTTCTCCAACAGACTTCTTGGCAGCAGTTACTGTGCGCTGTGGCTCCTAGCTTCACACTCCATAGGAGGCTGACAGACAGCATCTGAATTTTGAGTGTGTATCAGCGTCTTACTCTAAGACTGACAGGAGTTAGTTACTTAAGGTTGAGGAAT
>PVHY01017605.1:0-31003 GCA_004024945.1 Uropsilus gracilis
AAAAAAAACATGCAGTTTTCTCAAAAAATTTTAAAAAAATTGCCATGATTCAGCAACATTTATTTTCTCTTGGTATCCAGTCAAGTGAATTGAGATTAGAATCCTGAAGAGATATATTCATTTCTACATTCACTGCAGTATCACTCAAAGTAGCCAAGACAGGAAAGGAACTAAATGCCACTGATAGATGAATGCAGAAAGAACATAGATGCTATACATATAATGGAATATCATACAATGAAATTATTATTCACATTTAAAAATAATTAATATCCTGTCATTTAAAATAATATAGATGAATTTGGAGGACATTATGCTATATGAAATAATCAAGATACAAAAGTGCAAACCTACTCTAGATCTCTAATATGTGTAATCTAAAACAGTCAATCTAGTCAGAGCAGAGAATAGACTAGTATAGCCATTGGTTGGAGGGAGTGGGATTATAGGGAGTTAATAATCAAATACTCAAACTTTGATAATCAAAACTATGATTATATAACATTGAAATTTTAAGAGACACCAGAATAGTGATATATAAAAATTCTATACTTCATATCCCACTTTTCAGTAACTCTAAAATTTCTTTGTCAAAATCTATAAATCTCTATTTTAAAATAAAAATAATAATGATGTATTCTTCTCATTTATTTAAAAATATCTTAAAAAAAGCAATTATTGTTCAAATCCTTGGCTAGGTGTTGTGACTCAGTTACCAACTTGGAATTTGGCTTACTATATTTAAAGTTTAAAAACTCTTGTTTCTCAATCTGTGCTCTGAAAATTTGGTTCTAACTCACATGTTGTCTATCCTGGTTAATACTGATTTGTTATATTTTAATTCCTGGTTAATACTGATTCACTATATTTCAATTTTTCTCATATATATATATGTATATATAATGTGTGTGCTCAATTTTTTATGAAATGGGAAATTTAAGGCAATATTTCCAGAAAACAAGAACCTTAGTCTTGAAGAGCTTAGATTTAATAGATACAACAGATTGTTTTTGAGTGATAAGAAGTAACATATAAAAAAAGCACAACTCAATCCCCAATGGTAGATTCAGAGAGCAAATTAATCTGTATTTTTGACTAAAAAATATAAAGTAGTCATCAAATGAATGACTGCCAAGCAATTTTCTACTAAGTCAGAATTGAAGAGCATATGAGTGAATAAAATATGTGAGAACAAGTGAAATTCATTTCATGAAATATACCTTTTTTAAAACAATTTTAGATTTAAGAAAAGTTGGATAAAACAGTTTCTTTATAGCCTTCATCCATATTTCTCAACAACCTAACAATAAATATGTCAAGGTAGCATCCTTTAAAGTCATCATATTACTTTCTTGATACAGTTATTTCCCACAACTAAGAAATACTTGTCAGAAATTAAAAAAAAATACCAGTGCAATAAAGTAAACTATATATTTTATTCAGCTGTTCACATTTTTTAGCTTTCTCTAAAATTGTCAACTTTCAGATGCTATATTGCATTTAGATATGAAGATGCAAAAAATCAGATCACACAAAGTTCTCAGAATTGGTCTCCTCAAGGTGTCCTGATCTGATTGATACAGAGCATTCTGAACCAAGAACAACTGAGATCCCTGAGACTAATGAGAAGTTTACATTTTTACCTAAGTTCTTCACCCTTCCCTCATTAAAGATGTGCTCATCCTTTAATTTCATTAGCATATATATAATCAATAAGAAATGTATGATTTGATATTAATCAGGTTAAAAAAAAAAAGAAAAGAAATGTTCACCATGTCCTAACTTTCTGCTCTTTTCCTGATGGAGCAAGAAATAATGGCTCACCATTTTATAACTTAGAAGAAAGTCTTTGGGAAAGGAGTAAGTCTTATTCAGTTGTAGATTTATTACTCTATGTCCTCTAAGAATAAAAATGATGTGACCTCATATTGTTTGCCACATAAAGATCCTCCAACCCCATGATGTCTTAGTTTCCTACGCACAAAGATAAACATCCTGGTCTGCTTTGTTTACAACCATAAACTTATCCATATATATGTCATGCAATTGATTTGTTTTCCTTTATTTACTCCCATGATATTGTTTTGATATTCATCCAGCCTGTCCAGAGAGTATATGATGATTTCCTTTGTGACCCAACAATTAAGTTCCTTTTATAATGATACATTTAAAGTAAAATACTGAACCTGAACTTTTTAAAATATATAGTAAATACTTTACAAAGATTGTGCAAACTTGGTACTGATAATGGGTGGCAAAACAGGCAAAACAAATAACCAAACTTGCAAAAGGGAGCAGCTGGCCCTTTAAAGCCCACCATACACCAGATTCTTCCCAGACCACACATACAATAGCAAGATCACATAAACCTTAAGAGGGAGTCAGAAACAACTTTACTTAATAAAAGACAAATGAGACAAGAGTCACTGAGGGGTACAAGGGAAACCCTTTGGTAATCTTACCACATAGTCCAGTCTCTAGCTCAAAGTACACATGATGCAACAATGATGTGCAGCCACAAAATGGCAGCTGCCCTACCTTAAGCCAGATAAAGGAACTAAAATGACGCTGTTACTCCTTCCTCAAAGACACAGCTCCACTCACTCCAAATCAGAAGAAGCCAAGATGACATCGTTAATTCTTCTCCAAAAGGCACAGCTCTGGCATTCTTTCAGTTCCAACTCCAAAGCAGTCTGGCATCAGCAAAACTCCCTTGATATAGCAACACAGCAAGCAGACGTCTCACATTGAAAACAGCAACATAGCAAACTCTCCTCATTTCTCCAGAAGATTTCCAAGCTTCACAGTTTCAAAATTAAACCAGGTTTTCAAGTACCAGGCTTCCAAGGCAGCTCATACAGTTCACAGATTTCTCCAACACGCTTCCCTGGGCTCCTCTGGCCTCAGCTGGGGACTGAAGCCCACAGCTTGGCTTCCTTCCCTCCCCTTATGCCCCACATGGCAGTGGCAGCTCTGAGGCCTCCAGCCTCCTTGCTGCTCCTCTCTGCTCCTTACTTCTTCATTCTCCTCTCTGTTCTCTTCTGTTCTCCTCTCTACTTTCTTCTCTTCTGTTTCAGTTCTCTACTCTTCTTTTAGTTCTCTGATGTTCTCTACTCTTCTCCTCTCTGTCCTCTTCCATTCTCCTCTCTACTGTTCTACTGTTCTGTCCTGTTCTCTTTTCCTGTCTTTATCTCTGTCCCCTCCCTCATCCTTTAATCCTCTTTTCTCTGAGAAGGCTTAACTTCCCTTCTCCAGGTCTCAACCCACCAATGCTAATAATAGCTGTTTTAATGCATTAACACCAGTACTGGGGGCCAAAGCCCCCTAAAAGTACCAGAAAATCACATTAAGTGCTATTAAGATAGGCCAGGACACCTAAAAAAATAGATGTATCTCTTGTAAAGTACTAAAATTCAAGTTCAAGGACTGTACATACATATATATACATATATATGTATCTATGTATCTATCTATGCATCTATGTATCTATGGACCATGTTTCTATTTATCTATGTGTCCATGTATCTATCATTTATCTATGTGTGTATTGATCTATCATCTATCATCATCTATAAACCATATGTCTATTCTATTTTCTCATTCACCCAAATTAAACAAATCTAATATATTTTTCTGCACATTGTTTATCATTTTTAGTTTGAAGTGAGGGAAATGCTAAGCCCTGATGATTTCAGCATAACCTAGTCAGATATATGGCATTTATTAGTGAAATTTTAATTTAAATTTAAACTTTAGAATTTTAAATGTAAATGTATTTGGTTCATATTCGAAGGAGTTTACTTGAGAAAAATAAGCAATTTCAACTATTTCTCAGTGTGGTAGCAGACCATTGTGTGAGTTAAGTTGTGAAGTATAAGACTAAATATTTCAAATACTCTCCTATTTTTGCTCTACAACTTGATATTTAAGTAGTGAGTTTATAAATTATGGCAACATTTCAAAAATCTGATTTTTCTATATAAATTTTGTATGTATTTTCTGTGATACATTAAAATATGCATTATTGGGGCCAAGTTCATTTATATCAGCATACATTTTTTAAATTGGAAAAAAAAGAGAATTTCCTATAATTTATTTTCTTTGAAAAACAGTGGAATACAAGCTTCAGGAATTGACAGTATCAGTAAAGATTAAACTACTGGAGAAAATTTTACTCCAATTTTACTCACTACCTAAAGAGTCAAACAGGTAAATACATATTTAACTTTTGTTTTATATAAGTTTAATACTTGCCAGTATTTCACAAATTACAGTAGTGAAGTATTGGGGTATTTTGAGTTTAGAACACATTCATTTCTGTGCATTTATGTATATGTACATTTATCCCCAAAACTTTCCTAACTTTTTATGAGAATGTTGTTGGGTGGGTTTTTGTTTTAGTTCTTGTTTTCAGTATGGTTATATAACAGATGGGTACCATTTGAGCAGCTTTGACAAATGCATACATCATACCATCACTTTGTTCAATATGATGCAAAGTATTTCCAGCATTTTAGAAAGTTTCCTAACATCCTTCCAAGTCTACCTCTCACTATAGCAAATGTTATAAATTGCATCCCCTATCTTTGTTTTGCCTATTCTAAAACTTCATGTAAATGGAATCATACATTATTTACTCTTATGTGTCTGGTTTCTTCTATTAGGATAATGTACTTGACTTACATCAAGGTTGGTACATATACAGTATTCCATTACTTTTCATGTTTGACTAACTTATTTCCCTGTAGCATTTTATAATAAGCAATACAATTTTTGTTAATTTTATTAAAGAATATCCAGCTGTTTCCAGTATCTATTATAAAATAGGTATTTAGCAATGTCTTATCCAGTAATTATTGTGGAAATATATTTTTATAACTCAGTTAAATATGATAAGTTGAGTTAATGGTTCAAAAATAAATGTGTCTTTAATTTCAAGGCAGTGATACTGCTTTCCAAAGTAATGATACTATTCTATACTCACACTAGACAAGTATTAAAGTTATATCTTGGATATTACTTATTGTTGCAGTTTATTGATGAGGTTTAATCATTCTTTAGGCTATGTAGATGTGCATATTATGATTTTAATATACATTTATTGGTGACAATTGAATTAAAACACTTTTTCTTACCTTTATTGGTTATTTGCATGTTTGGTGAACTATCAGCTCTTATCTTTTTTGAACGTTCTTATCTATTATTGGTTGTCATTTTATCAAAATTATAGTGTATTTTACATATTTTGAATACAAGCGCTTTGCCAAACACTTTGTCAAACATGTGTGTAGTATTTTCTCCTGGTTTGTAGCATGGCTGTTCATTTTCTTAATAGTATTATTTGATTAAAAGATGTTTATATTTTAATGAAATCTCATATTTTAATGCATTTTACTGTAATCACGTGTTCTCAAGAAAAAAAAATTACCTAGCCCAAAATGCGTAAACATTCTTCAATTTTTTGGTTAAAATGTCAATTAAGTCATGTTGGTTGATAATGTTGTTCTGGTCTCTACATTTTTACAGATTTTCTGTCTGCTTGTTCTATTGACTAATGAGGAGAAAGATTGTTGAAGATTCCTGGAACTGTCTATTTCTATTTTGTTTTATTAACTTTAGTTTAGTAATTTGAGGAAAATACATATTTAGTATTGTCATGTACTTTAGATTAATAGACCCTGTCATTATTAAAATTCTCAGAAAACTTTAACAATGTGTTCTAAAGTCTTTTTTGTTTAATGAATATAATATTCTAGCATTTTTATGATTGAAGTATAAAAGCATATGTCTATTTTCTACTTTATGTTTATTTGTTTATAAATAGAATTAATTTTACACCTATAGCAAAATTTGAGTCCATTTTCTTTAATTTTACTTATGTCTTTAATTTAAAATGTTTTATTGATGTATAATTTAAATACAATAATCTAAAATATCACATAGTTGAATATTGTTTTATTTTTATGTTTACTTCACTACCAATATAATAAAAAATGAACATTCCTATCATACATAAACACCTTGCACTATTTTTTTTACTTCCTTCCATTGTCCTCTCTCACATGATCTATTTCTTAGGCAAGAACTGATTTGCTCTTTGTGATTTTAGCTTCCATTTTCTACAAATTTATACGAAGAGAAATATATTAGTCATTTTGAAAGAGGATGTGACTTATTTGATAAACATTTAAGATTCATAAGTTTGGTAGCACATGTCATTAATTTATTTTTCTTGTTTGCTTAGTTTCCTAGTATATGGTTACATGGTTTGATGGACATCTGAATTACTGCAAACTTCTACCTACTGATGGACATTTGATATGCCAACATTACTTTTACTATTACAACTAAAGCTGCTATGGATATTCCAGTCAGTCCTATATATGAATATATACTTTGATTTCCCCTAGATAAAAATCCATTTTTATGATTTTTGTTTAGACTGGTGTTATTATGCAGGTTGGTTAATTTTTTTTCTTAGATTTGTAATTTGTATCTCTCAAGAAATGTGTTCTATTGTCTGAACTAAGAAATTTTTAAAAATATCATATTTTAAAAATATCATATTTCAATTTTCTCATAACTATGAGACTCGTAATATGTAATCCTATCTTGCTTATGATCATCTGAAAATTTGACCACTTCTATTGATCTTTTAGAATAGAATACTTTTGACTTCACTGAATTCATCCACTCTTTTGCTGTGTAACTATTTTATTTGTACACCAATATTTATTTCTTTTGCTTGCCTTACTTTGGATTTAATTTAATCTTTTCTGGTACCCTCTGTTAATTCTATTTGACAAATATTTTCAAGCTATTAGAATGAATGTCTGTTAAAAGATTTAAATTCACCCATGTGGATAGGCAAATTCTACTCAAAAAATCTAATTTACACTTAATCACTGAAAGAAAATGTCAACATCACTTGTTAAAATGAATATACCAATATGCAAATCATATAAACATTTGAATTATTTGTAAAATTGTAATATGAAAAAATTAATTCTTGGAAAATGAGCTATAAAAAACCTTACAAAACTACTCTAAGATGATAGGATAATATAATAAGTTCAGAATATTTGGACATCTTACATTTGAGCAGTGGGATCAAGGACAGGGTAGAATATTATTAAAATGTACATTTATATGATACTACAGCAAATTAATCAAATTCAGTTCAATTTGTACTAATATAGTAACTGTATTTAATAGTTACTGGGGATCTCTGGTTGATAAATAATATTCAAAAAAGCCTACTACATACAAGAACAAATTTCTGGTCTGTTCTTATTTCTCTTGTTTCAATTCTCCATTTGATATTATGAAATTTCAACTAGTAGTATTAGTTTATTATACATGAAATTTAAAACTACAAAAATCAGTATGTAAATATCAGTAATATGGTGTGAATAGACTTACCTGTTGTGTGCCACACGAGGGACATAGCAAACCATATTTTATTTAAATGAGCTCTTCTATTTCTGATAAACTAGAAACACTGCAATAATCATTGCAAAAGTAATCATAATCATTTTATTCATAAGGCATGGGTTCCTTTTTTATGGTTTTCTTTTTTATGGGTTTCTTTTTATATGTTAAATACTATGCAAAAGTACTTGGAACTCAAAAATGAATATATTATTATGGAATATAGGATTAGTGATGCATCTATAGATAATAACCTATATCAAAAGGTCAAGATTAGTAGAAGGAATTGTGATTTACAGTGAATTCAAATATAGTGTTAGCTAAAATAGAGTTATTATTATTTTAAAATTTACAGGAAATGTGTTCCTAGTAGTGCAGGTCCTTAGCTATACACCAAAGTCATTGTGCATACTGAATAAGGAAGCGATTTTCATTAAAATGGGCAGAATAGATATTCAGCACAAAATGATAATATTAGTATTAATATTCCACTTAGCAGTAGGACCTCATTGTACACCACTGAAATGTCCACTCATATATTTCTTTACTTGTAAAATAAGACAGTTTAAAAAGCTAATATATATCATGATTCACTCAAAAATATTTCTTGCCCAATAGTTTAGATTTTTTTTTATGAGAACACTAATGTGTAGTCATTATATTAATGCTTCATTAAGAAACCTATCTTTAAAAAGTAAGGTCAAAAGATCTATTTAAAAGAAATGTTGACATGTTGGTGTCTTTAATTCAAAATAAGATATTTTAGGGTTCTCATCATTAAACATTTCATATACTTGAATTTAGTTATATCCATATTATATAGCATGTATCAAAGTATCATTAATTGGTTTGTGTTTTTTGTTTAAAATGTTTTGATTTAGTCTGAGACATGGTGCATCTATCTAGATATTTGTAATTTTGCCTCAGTTGCACTCTACAGTGACTTTAAAATTTATTCTTTAAAAATTTAACAGTGTTTCAAATTTAATCACCTTTGTTCTGCTGTTCTGCAGAATAACACAGAAAAATGCTTATGCTTAAACAACATATCTCAATTTCTCAAAAGTATAATTTTTAATATTTACCTACTGGGAGCAAACAAGTTGAAATATATCTTCTGCATTCGCTGGATTTTGACTTGATCTTTTAAACCTTTAAATAAGAAAAACAAAGTATTTTAAGTAAACAAATTAAGGTATTATAAATGTCTTCAATATTTCTATTACTGTCATTGCATAATTTAAGATCTTGTTTGTGGGAAATATTATTAATAAAATGCAGACTGAGAGTGAAATATTTTAGAACTCTAAAGAGACTGTCAATTTCATTGGTTCCTCTAAAAGTGAAATAAATATACCATTTGGAAAACTATGTCTTTTGATTTCCTGTGCTCTCAGTGTAGCTGAATTTTCACTTACATTAGAGACTATGAACTCAATGCCTATGAAAAAACTAAACATAGATCCAACAGATTCTTATTCATAACCTAATAAATTAGAAACTAAACTCTTCATGCTCATTGACAAATTTGGCTTAACAATTGATATGACTGATCTTTAGTTAAGTTTCTCTCCCTTTTCTATGTCCTTGAACTTTAACCCACCCTCTGCCTGAGACAGTATGTATCTTTACTCCTGAATTTAGAAAAGGACAGTACTGCTAGATTAACTATTCTGGTAAAATCTCATCTCAGACACCCCATTCTTTCTTGCTTTGTTTATTCTTTATTTTAAAAAAAGTTTATTTTCTTCATAATACTTGAGGAATGTGTATGTCTTAGAATGGGAACTTTCTATTGCAATATTCTTCCTTCTTATCTTCATAATGATATAAATAAAGTTTTGCCTTAACTAAATCTGTATGTATTTTATATTTAACAACACACACACACACACACACACACACACACACACACACATATATATATATATAGAAAACATTTTAAAATTCATTATAAAATATATATGGTATATATAAAAACTCTAAACTTAGCCCTAGCCCTAGCCCCTATCCTAACCCTAAACCTAACCCTAGCCCTATCCCCAATACTAACAATAAACCTAATCCTAAACACAGCCTAGCCCTAACCCATATCCAAACCTTAACCCTAATGCTAACCCTATTCCTAGCCTTAACCCATAACCTAACTTTAACACTAACCCTAACTATTACACTAACCAAGTCCTAGCCCCTGCCCTAACCCTAAACCTAACCCTAACCTTAGCTCTAACCCTAGCCCCAACCTAACCCTAACAATAAACCTAACACTTGCCCTAGACCTAGCCCCAACCCTAACCCTAACCCTAAACCTAGCCCTAGCTCCTACCCTAACCCTAACCCTAACCCTAGGCCCTATCTAACAGTAACCCAACCCTAACCCTAACCCTAGACTTAGCCTCTATCCTAAGCCTAAACTTAACCTTAAACCTAAAACAAACCCTTGCCCTAGCACTAGACCCTATCCTAAACCTAACCCTAACCCTAGCCCTTAACCTAATGCTAACCAGTATCCTTAACTCTAGCTCTAGCTCCTATCCTAAGCCTAATCCTAAACCTAACCCTAACCCTAGCTCTAGCCCCAAACCTAACTCTAATGCTAGCACTACCTCTGGCCCCTATCCTATCCCTAACCCTAAACCTAACCCTAACCCTAACCCTAACCCAAGTCAGTATCCTGAACTTAAGTCTAACATTAACCCCAGTCCTAGCCCCTATCCTAACCCTAATCCTAACCCTAGTCCTATTCTTTGCCCCCATCCTAACCCTAACCCTAGCCTTGTCCCCAATCCTCACCGTAAACCTGCAGGGAGCTGTGTGCACTCTCATTATTGGCCTGATGTGAAAAAACTCTGCCTTATGTTTGCTAGTTGGAATATAAATTCAGTTGGAGTAGGTTTGCCATGACTTCAGAAGTTTCAGGTGAAACCACTATTGTCTGTTGGTGACTATAAAAGTCTTGTGCAAAATAAACTTTTTCTTAACTATAATTCAATCAAGCTGCTATGGACAGCTCTAGTTAATTACGTCTTTAACGCATAAACACATGTTTTATTTTCTTAGTAAATAATAGATATATATTTTCACATTCTCAATATATCACAAACAATATTTTAATGAAACTCCTGGTGTATGTATCATTATTTGAACTTACATATAAACTTGCTTTTAGTAGTATATGCATCAACTGAAATAGAATAATAAATATTACATTTCCATATGATAGCTTCAACCCTTTTAGTCACTGATTATTCTCTCACCAAATGTCTTTCATGAGATAAAGTCTACTTGACTATAAAGCTTTTTAAATATGCTATGGGCTTGACTTGCAATTATATTATTTAGTATTTTATAACTAGATTCACAGATTGTATTCTCGGCACCTGTACTGTTCTTGTTTGTTTCATTCTACCTTCCTAAAATGAATTGGATAACATTCCCTATTTATTATCATTTTTAATTCTCTAAAATGTGTTGCAAAACACAGGGATTAACTGCACTTTGGAGACTTGTAGACCATGGTTTTAATGTAATATATGTATTCAGTGACTTTTGCAGACACATTGGGATGTTTAAATACTATTGAATTTCTTCAAAGTATCTTTAAATTTATTTTATTTCTTCTAGAACACATTTTTAAATACATAGTGTTCATAAAATGTCAATATTTCCTGTTTCACATATATTCACATATCTATTAATAGTATCTCACATTTAAGCTTGTACTTCATTTTTTTCATAATTGTTCTCTTTCTGACTCCTAAATTATGGCTAAACAATTAGAGTCACCTTTTAAATAACAGCATTGAAATATTGATGAATTCATACATTCAAGTTAATATATGTCATTCATTTACTTATAATTAGCCTTTGAGAAACTTTATCCTCTTTAGTAGTTTTTAGCTTTCAATTTCCCTATCTACATTACAAACTTTTTCCAACATATTTTATGCTTATCCTGTAGTCCATTACTTATATTATTCTCATAAATGTATATATATTTAAAACTTCATTACTAAAATATATCCATTGAATATTAAATTTATCTTTATCATTTTTGCTACAGTCTGAAAATTTTCATGTTACACTTATCATTGAAAAAAATCTTCTTGGGGTACAGTGAAGTTGTCAGGACAATATAAGCCTCTCCCATAAGCACAACTGGATATCGACTATTAATATCAACTACTTTCCACATGCAAACTTCATCAATCATTGCACACTTTGTGGAATTGAATCAAACATCTCTTTCACTGCAGAAGGGTTATTAGTTACTCACTGAGGTGTTGGAGCAGGGAGAAGGGAGGTGATCAGTATCCATGGCAGAGGCTATTCTTTGTGAATAAAAAAATCTGGGAGAGGGCGCCTACTTTCTTACAGTGAGGGTGAAGTAGTATGCTACTTACTGAATGAACTGTGAACTGGGTGTTCAGTCCTAGAGTATCTGGTGGTACTGTATGCTACAAAGACTCATGCCTCCAAGAAACTACATGGAGAACTGAGATACTAGAGCAGGGGCCTGGAAAGCCCACTATGAGCACAGATTTATACCTGGTCCTACCCCAGTTGTGAACATAGAATTATCAGCAGAGACTTCTCTGTCTAAACTGGTTTTTACCCATGCAAGACTGTCGCTGTGGTATCTGAACGCTGTTGTTACCTCACTCCACACATCTCTGTTAGTTTAAATGAAGTGGTTGTCAAATAATGAGGGGGAAAATAAAATAAGCAAAACACATGCTTAGAAAAAGTCAACCAAAGAACACAGATGGAGATGATAAAAGGATAAAAAAGAGCTATTATAAAGAAACTAAAAAAGTTAGATATCAATGTACTGCAAAAACCAAGTTCAGGAACTCAGAGAAGATATTTAGAGCCAGGAGTTCTTCATTAAAAAGATTTAGACTATTAAAAAAAAAAGAGAGAGAGAGATGCTGGATATGAGCAATATGATGAAATAACCTTGGAAAGCACAGCAAATAGACTCTACCTTGTAGGAAAGAATGAGTGAAAAAGAAAGAGAAAATGTGCTACTGACCTAGGTATAAGATAGAGAAATAATATTCAGGAGAACAGAAGGTCTGAAAATGATCAGATTCCATTATAAGAAGAATCTTAAAGATATTGACTATTCCAAATGATGAAGAGACTAGAGAAGGGAGCAGCAGAAAGACTATTTGAGGAAAGAACAGCTAATGACTCACTAAATCTATGAAAAATCTGCCCGAGAGTAAAGGAAATCAATCATCCAGAACCACCCTCCTAGTTTCTTCTATGCTGACAATGAACCAAATAAGGATCAGAAAATTGATAGAAACCATATAAAAGTTTAATAGAAAATGTATACCTCTTTTATACATGGAAAGGCCCAATTTGATAGTGTAAGTGGCACTAGGATTTGGTGGTAAGTATGGAAAGGTTTCAAGGTGTAAAGCTACAGTCCTAGAAAAAGTAAAATAGTGAAAAAATGACAAATTAATAAAAATGTATTTAAAAATTAGGAATTAAGAATACCTTATAATTTCTTTGTGGTTTCTTCCTTCAGAGTATATTAAAGCTTTTTATGAGTGAGTTTTAAATTTCTAAATTTCTGATTCAAATAATAAAATTAAATGTTCCATTTATCCTTGACCTAATACATAACTTTAATTTTCAAGTCAGATGGACACAAGTTCAATATTTTATTCAATATCGTGCTTTCTTAAATTAAGTCAAAGATGCAGGCAACAAAATGCTATATAGAAAATGATAAGATCTGGGAAGAAAAAAAATTATTTTCTGGCCCTTCCTTTCTAGTCACACAAGTCATATACTCCAGAAGAAACAATTTCTAAGTGAAAGTTGTGTGGTTACTCAACAACAAACATTTTAATTGTGAAATATCTTTATATTTCTAACTTACATATTCCAGAGTCAAAGAGATTCATGGATCCCGGGACCTAGTTACCATACGCAATTCTTTGTGGGTGTTGATCCTAAGGCATTTCAACAAAAAAGTTTCTTCTTCAAAACAAGATCATCAAACACACATTTCTCAACTGACAAGGTGACTCTCTCACCTGCCTTTTTTTGATGGAAAGCACCTCCCTTACTGTAAGGGTATTAAAAGGTCTGTAGTCACCTCTTTTCACCTGCTTTAAATTCAATTGTGGCCTAAATGTTATTGTTTATCTGAAGTGTGATGAGCAGTGTTTGTGTATCAGTGATTGTTGAAACTTTTGGAGAAAGTGATATATATGTATAACTATGTACATTTTTTTAAATCTAATCATGCATATTTGTGAAAATTGTATTTTCAAATTGTATTGACCTCACTAGTTGCTCATTTACATTGTTTTAAAATCTAACAATTGTCAATTTGTCAACTTTGCCTTTGCTTCTCATATTTATACAGGTTTGTATAATTTTACATAGATTTTTTACAAATATAGATATTAATGGTAGATTATCCCTTTTATTATGATTTAGTGTAGTTTTTTGGATTGTCTTTTCTCTGACCTATTTTTTATTGACTGAGTATATAGTATTCCACTTCATTATTTTCATTATCTATAGGTTAATTTACCTATGTCTTGGTTTTCATTAAATTTTAACACTGTTACTTCTTTAATAGTATATAGCAAGCACGAAATATCTAGGAATAAATGTAACAAAAGAGATAAAAAACTTGCACAACAAAAATTATAAAACATTGTACAAAAAATAGAAAGTTTTTCCCTCTCAAGAACAGGAAGAATTAGTAGTGCAAAAATGGTCATTTTGTTCAATGTATAGATTCAATGCAATCTCTGTCATTGTTTCAATGACAGTCATCAAAAAAATTACTGAAACTTATATACAACACCTAAAAACTCCGAATTGCCAAAATAGTCTTGACAAAATGAACAGCAGAAGTGTCATACTCCCAGATATCAATAGTAATGCAAAGTTATAGTAATAAAAACACTGTGATATTGAAATAAAAAAAAAACATATATGCATGGAAATGATTGAGAATACAAGAATAAATCCACACCTCTATGGTCAGTTAGGCTATATAACAAAGGAGTCAAAGTATGCAATGCAGACAGAAAGTTTCTTTAAGAAATGCTGTTGGGAAAATTCAATAAGCATATATAAAATAATGAAAATAGACCATTATCTTATATAATACACACAAATTACTCAGCAAGGAAGTAAACTTGATTGTATGACTCAACCCATGGTATACATAGAAAAAAGACAGGTAAAGTACTTTACAATACTGACTTCAGCGATATGTTTTCCATCACAAGGGAAACAAAACTATAATAAGTAAATAGGACTACATCAGACTAAAAGACTGATGCACATCAAAATAGATTATCATTAAAAAGAGACTCGTTACAAATGGGAGACAATATTTGCGAATAATAAATCTTAGAAGATTAATATCTAAAATCTACTTAGAACCCATACAACTTAACAAAAAGGCAATAACCTGGACCTTTAAAAAAATGGGTAGATGTACAAAACAGATACTTCATAGAAACATTTACCGGCCAGCAAGCACATGGAAAAGCATTTATCATCACTTACCATGAAGGAGATGTAAATCAAAATCACAAAGACGTACCACCTCAGAAACATGAGATGGTTCGTACCAAAGAGGCCAGAAACAATGGTGTTAGCAAACTTATAAAAAGAAAAGGAACACTGGTATGCTGTTTCTGGGAATACAGCACCGACCTTGTTGGGGATGTAGCACTGATTCAGTTTCTATGGAAAAGTATGGGGTTCTTTTCAATTTTTAATATAGATCTACCATATGATTATCAATTTTACTCCCAGTCACAAACTGGGAGAATACAAAAACATTAATTTGACAAGATATGTGACTCATATTCATTGCAGCACTAGCCAAGTTAGAGAAACAATCTAAGTGACCACTGGAAGAGGAATGATGCAGTGGAAGTGGAATATTACTGAGTAGAAAAAGAAAAAAAAGTGAACTTTTGCTCTTTATATTTGCAACAACATGGGTGGAACAATAGAGGACGATGCTAAGTGAAGGAGAAAAACAAACACTGAACAAGTTCACTCATTTTGGAACATATCAAAACAAAGGAGAAGATAAAAGCAGAACTACACAAACTCTAGAAAACTGACTATAAATCTGAGGCAAGCAGAAGAGGTAGGTGATGATTGGAGAACAATTGTGGGAAGGGGACAAATGGATTATGGTGGTAAATTATGTTTTTTTTTTATTGGTGAGTTTCTTATGCTAATAAACATCTGAAGCATGAATTTACACTTCTAAATCAGTTACAATGTTCTAAATTAGCATTACTTCAATAAAAGGTAATACAATAAAATAAAAAAAATATATATGTAAAATTAAAAAGATGAAGAGGTAATAGCATTTAAGCTGGAGGACCTATATATCTTACTGAACACTGTTTTCATATGTCATCATACATTTAGACTATTTCAAAATTTAGTTTGATCAGTTCTAGTTCAGAAACATAGCAGCTACATTTTTATTAAGTACTCTTATAGAACTGATTAGTTCAATGTTTTAATCTATTGTTAGGGAAAATTCAAAATGAATTACTATCCAATGCGATTAGAATTCCTTTTTAGGGTCAGCTTTCTTTAAATCTAATATAACAAGCAGGATCCCATTTCTCTATAATTTTCTGAGCATCTCCATTTTCTGCATCATCTCTTAATCATTATGGTAGCAAAATGGCTCTAGTTTTCCTGTGCTTTCCATTTGTACAAAGTATAATATAGAAAATTACTAACAACCTCTTCTTCCTGACTTTGTTTTCTCAATGATTGTTTTTATCCATAAATTTCATTATGCTTCTTCTTGCCTCTCATTGACCACTATTGTATCTTGCATCCATATATGAACCCATTCATTAGGTTTAAATCTGAGTTTTTGTGAGATCATTAGCAAAGGAAGTGACTAATAGAACTGCCTAAATATAATCATGATCCACTTCTTGAGTTATGACCACTTTCCCAAAGCAGAGAGTGGGCTGCACAGAATATTAATGTGATGAAAATATAAACAGTATACAGAATATTTTCACATATATTTTCTCCCACTAAATGACTTCTCTGAGTGATGCTGCATTTGCAGTTGCCTTCAGCATACATGTCAAATCTTCCAACACTATATTAATTTATAAAGTTTTTCTTCAATGCAATAGGCTTTTATATACCATTGGAGTGCCAAGAAGTAACAGCGCATTTTAACAAATGCCAGGTATCAATAGAAAATATAGATTTGCATTTACTAAAAATAGCCAAAGGAGAAAGTTGATCCCTGTATTTGTTTCAATCATTTTAGTTGATAAAAATACCAATAATTTATATAATAATTGCTATTAAGAAAAAAAATCATTGATCCAATATCATAAATTTAGAAATCTACATGACAAACAACTAGACAAAAGTAATGTAATTCAATCAGTGGAGCCCTGTGAAACTTTGGATAGAGTTCTACACCATTTACCTGGTTGCTCAGTGTGTTTAAATGCTCAAAATAGACAAGACAATAGTACCACCGGTTACATTTACAGATTTTTATATATAGATTTATATTATTTCTCAAGGATATCAGTTATTTATTGTTTATTTAAACACACATGCTTTCTTTCTACTTATTTTTATACTCAAGGTAGATATTTGGAATCACTGCCAGAAGTAAACGCTGTTATTACATTACATGATTAACTTAATTTTTTCTCTAGATAGTAAATTTTACTAAAGATTGCAAAGTCTAATTTTATAATGTCATAAAACATTATGCACTTTTGACTTCAGGGAAAGCATATAATTCTATGCACTAATGCCTCATGATTAAAAACAAACAACAGATATCAACATTTAGCCTCTTACAGATCTTTAAACCATTAGCTTCTATTGGTTTAAATCCTTTGCCTCTTACATTTGTTTATAATATTTAACTGCCTGTAGGAACTTAAAATGACACCAATTTTTAAACAGAAAATTGACATTGTTTGCATTTACAAGAGCTTTCCCAGGGATTGGGAAAATATAACTCAGTGACTTTTTTATATAAGAATGAGTATATAATAACCTTCTGTTGTCACATAATGAATAACCTGAAAGTGTCCTATCAAGGCTTCATACATTAGAGAGTAAAAGAGAAAGAAATGCAAGGTTGCGATGTTTTATAAAACATCTAGCAACATTTGTTTAGATAAATAATGCTGCATTCAAGGACCAGGGTTGGCATTCAGATTCACTCATGATTGTGCTGAGCTATATGTTGGACATGAGAATCAGTAATCAGTTCGTAGTTGACAAGTACCTTCTTGCTACCAGCTCTTGAAAGAAAGGACTGGAGCTTTAGATAGACTAATTTCTTCCAATTCTCTCAGGCTATGCTAGGAAATGACTGTAACTGTGACTAACTTGGAAAGGTGGCTGTGACTCCAACTGTTCACTCTGGCATTTGTAAAACATTTTACTGTGGTGGCTGCTTCTGTTAACGGCCTGCCTTGTAGCCTTGTCTGTCAGCTCCGTTGGAAAATAAATGGCTTGTTTCCACACACTATGTGACTGTCATCACCCTGACCAAACATTTTTGTTTTAATCTATGTGGTTCACAGCTGAATGTTTTTCAGTTGTTTAAGAAATGTGGGTGCTGTCTGCCAGTGATTTCCAGTTCCAGTATTTTTCATCCTATGGGAGAGAAATGATCACTGATGGTGTTTTCAAGCATTTTAGCTAGAAAGAGAGTAAGAATATAACAATTTCAAGCTACATGCAGGCAACTATGTAATTTTCAAAAAATGGCAAATTTATTATTTTACAGATATTTAAAGATAACTAGCTCAAAACATACAATGGAAAAATCTACAAATTCATTTAAATTTGTAATTTATTTGTGAATACTATACAAAAATAGTAGACCTTTTTACCCTAATATTTGAATTCATAAAGAGAAAAATGATCAACTTTAATATCAATACCTTAGAATATTTCTTGTAAATGTTGTTCAGTTTTAGAATTTTTTTCTTTTTCTAGAGCTTGTGAACAACTTTCTTTGCGATTTCATATTAATAATAAATTTATAGTTCTTTATTGCCAGTATGTTTATAATTCAATTAGATTTACCCTTAAAGTTTCTCCATGCTTCTTTTTAAAAGGATATATGCAACTTTGTTTTCTAGTATTGTTTTGCTTTTATATAGCAATTAGTATTCTTTTCAATATTCTTCATTAAATATGCAATATTGTAAAGTTGGCAATGATAATTTGAAATCTTATTAAATCTCTGATTTCATGCATTTTTGAGAGTTAGACCACTGTGCTCCTTAACTTTTTTTGCCACATGCACAGAGACCTATAAACATCAGGAGTCAGACATGTGCCTCAGGTGTTCTCAAGTGATACTAAATATGTGTTAAACATTCAATATGTAAAATACTATCAAATTGTAGGAAAACATGGAAAAGATGGAATTTTTTAAATATTGACATTCATTTTAAACATTCATTAAAAGAGTACCAAGTAGAGTGAAATAACTTCCATCGTATGTAAATCATCTACTGAGCATAGCATGCCTAAATATATATATATATATATATATATATATAAAACTTTGGGGAAAAATACTCTTCATCTGGTTGAACTAATAGCTTCTTAAGATACCATGACACTTTGAAATAGTAGTCTTTATGATTTTCTGAATGTCTATACAGAAAGATGTTAGATCTGCACAACAAAAAGTGGGGAAAAAAGATTATGAAATACTTCAATCAATAACTAGACTGAACAATATAGTATATTTTATATTAATTATATCATGATTTTACATTTTGAAATAAGTAATTGTTAAAACCATTTAAACTGATAAGTACAGATGAATTAAATGAACTGGAACCACTTAAAAAAGGTGGTACACTCACATACCCATATCATATAGCAAATATAAGTCCTGAATAGCAGGTAAAATGTCTTAAATAATGCTGTTAATAGCTGACCAAACATTCATTTTTATAACATCTTCACATGATAAAATAATTCAGGACTGGTTCACTTCACTTGATTTGTCATTATATGATAAATATTGTTGCTCCTTAAGTTAGGATTTAGTGAAGGAAATAAACATGATAACGTGATAGCATTTTGTGCATATATTGTGCAGAGAATGCTTTATAATGAAGCAATAAAGAACCACCAGTTTGATTAGTAAATGATAATCATTGTCCTACTTGTCAGGATATTAGAAAAAAAGATAAATATAAATAACACACAATGCTTGCCGTCACTCTGTCATGAACATGTACACATATATACTCACACTCAAATTCAAATGTATTCTAAATGTTTATTTTGATTAAGTTTGACTAAAATATAAATTATGACTGCCCTTGAAATGGTGGGGATTTTTTTCACTTGTTTTCAAACGTATTTCTGAGTTTCCTATTTATTTATTTTTTGTTAATATTCTTGATCTAAAACTTATTATTCTTGATATTCTAATAACTTAATCTTCTTGATCAAAAAAACATGTTGCAGTCATATTAGTTTTCTAATAGTTGTATGAGTACAATCTCTATATTCTAACATTTTCCTTCTGATTTCTCAAAATGCTGTGAAATCAAGAAATTTCTTTCAAAATCCAAATGAACTATACAAACTCTACACAGTATTTCAAGACCTGGTTTATAGCCCATATTTTTAAAGTGAACCCATATCCAGGACAGATTTTTTTAGCTATCATGTATTTCAGAGGTTCTTTAAATTTCTATACTGTTATAGTGCACTGCTTTCATTTATGTGTAGTCTTATTTGTCATATTTCCAAATAAATCTTAATTTATATGTAAATAGGCTAAGTCACATATATATCTTGCATCTTCCCATAATACTTCATAGATGGTGACCACATACAAGACAGAAAACACAAAAGTTCGTGAATGATTTAATGATTGATAAATATTGATATGTATCTTTTACATATTTCAACCAGGTTAGCAGCATGTGAATAAACTGTATTGGCCATGAAATCTTATGAAATTTCACACTCAATCACAATGTGGCAGATGGGAAAATTCTCTTGCAAAATTGTAGACATCTGTACTGTTATACATAAAAAGTCTAACATCCTGTGGCAAACTTTTGACTATGAAACTTAATGATAATGAGCTTCTTTCCCACCTACAAAAGGAGAGAAAGAGAAAGGTAGCAACTTTTCCCCATTTTTTCTATATTATCTCTAAATATTTTCCCAGAAAAAAATAGGTGCTTCTTATTTTGTGTAGTGTTAGATTAAAATAACTGAATGATTAATGCCATGGGTAATAGCAAATTTCCAGTTGAAAAATCTATTACTAAGGTTTTGCACACTAAATCCTCTTTCTTCATTACTGCTCATAACTCTTAATCTTGCATCTTAACAAGCTCTCTCTCTCAAAATTACTATACTTAAAATTACTATACTCAGTGCTGCCAAAAATGCTAACCCTTTTATTCAGCAATTCTCTTCCATATGCTTTCATTTTCTTACCTCGACTATAGTTCCTCTTTTCATCTCTTTTCCACTTTTACAGTTGATAATTCGCCTTCCCTTTACCCTGTTTTTTTTTTTTTTTTCTTTTCAATGCTACATACTAGGAAATAATTTAGAGCAATCCTTGATGCTAAATTTTGAGAAGTTCCAATGTCAATTTACATGGATTCTGCCCTTGAGATACTTAATGTCTGATAAGACAGATGGCATACACATAAATTAAATATAATATACATTATAAGTGACAAAATTACTAAAAAAGAATTCCTTCATATAAATCTCCCTTTTCTAGTCTTATAAACCATAATTTCTGAATCCTGTTTACTAAATTGTGTATTTACTAGGTTTTGTATATTTGTATAAGAATTACATCAATTTGAGTTAACTGAAAATTGCTTAAATTTACTAAAGCATTGAGAGCTATAGAAGGTTGAAGAATAAGAACTTGAAATATTCACATTTCTTTTATATGAAATAATGCTGACATCTCTATTTTGGAAGATTTTAGGTACAAGAGGAAAATTGGTTCATATTCTATCACAACATTATAGCAGATGTAAACAAATACGAGTTGAAGCAACAGTAGGGAAAGAGAATAATCTATTGGAGTTAACATAAATAATGTTTGTGACGTAGAGTTATTGTGTTCTTTCCCTGAGCAGTCCTTCTCATCTAAATATAAAACTCTTTAGTAAAAATGAGTAGATATCACATTTGGAGTAGCCAAAGCTTTCAGATTAACATGTATAGTCTGTTCTACAAAATAAGGTATCTGTTTACTGACATTAGGGGGGGAAAACAAAACTCTACCTCACCTGACCAACATGATCACTGTGGAGTTATCATCTCTGAGCAACAAAACTTTTCTTAAAACCACAAAGGGCATATAAAAGAATAGGAGGCTCAATCAAGGGCGGTAAATGTTTCCCATGATTATTATAATCTGGATATAGGTCTAATTTCCTCCTTTGAGGCCGGGCACGGTGACTCGTGCCTGTAAGCATCAGTCTATGAAGCAGCTGGGACTAGGGATCGCGGTTCGAGTCCCGCCTGGGGCCCGTAGTGAGACCTAGTTCAAAAAAAAAAAAAAAAAGCTGGGTGTGGTGGCGTGTGCCTGTAATCCCAGCTACCCGGGAAGCTGAGGCTGAGGCTGGGGATTGCTTGAGTCTGTGGTACCCCGGGCAACGAGAACCTGCGGTTCCACGGGCAAAATGAGCGAGACCTAGTCTAAAAAAAAAAAAAAAAAAATTCCTCCTTTGTCCAAATCTGTATGTGGAAGGACAAACTTGTTGTTGACCATATGAGCATTAGAAATGAAGACAATCTATAAGAAAAATAGTCATTATGACTAGTGATAGGAATCCTCTCAATGCCAACAGGCCACAACAAAGGGAGGAAAGGCATAGGAAAGTCTGCTTCTAGGTGTGAGGGAATGTTATGTTGTGTGTTTATGTGTGTGTGTGTGTGTGTGTGTGTGTGTGTGTGTGTGTGTGTGTGTGTGTGTGTGTTGAGTGGCACAGGTAGCTTTATAAAGGTGGAAGTAGAGGAATCTCTCCATAAATGGGTTATATAAGTGGGTTATACTATAGATTGTTCAAGGTATATCTATGTTCTTAGGACACATTATCTTTACTTTCTTAACTCAAGCTGAATTTCTCCTATTTTCCAAACAGGAGAGCATAAGTTCCACAAATAGGAAGAAACCTGAGTAGTACTCAGACAGAATAACTGGTTTTTGAGATGTATTCAATCTCTTTCCTAGTAAAGATTCAGTTATTTTCCTCATGTTCACTTATGTTTTTGGAACACTCTTATTCTTTATAAGTGATAAAGTATTTTAATATAAATAGTTAAAATTAAATTTAAGATGCAGACCTGTTAAATTCATTTAAATTAAAAAAATGAAGAGAGTATATGGAAAATAAAAATATAAATGTCACATTCAAAGATTATAAATAGAACCTGTTTTAATATAACTGAAAGTTGTAGTGGAATTAGCCCATGACTGTTTGAAAACTGAGGAAAGGGTCACATAACTTTTCCTTTATATCTATAGTTTTGCATACCCATGAAACAGATAAAATAAGAAATCAAACTGGTTTATAAGGGAAACAAGAAAGAACTGAACTGATAATGAAGGTTTTAGTCATGAATGGAGTCCCTCATTTTCCTGAGTTTTTACATATTTCACAAGCTCATGCACTTTCAAATTTCATTGCTTTAAATTCTAAATAATAAATCTGGAATATTACAAAATCCTTGGTGCTCACATATAACTTCAACTATATTCACTAGAACATGTTTTTAAAAATTATTTATCAAATATAATTGAAATATAGTCTTCCTTAGAAACATTATTATCATGTGAAAATCAAGTTGAACAGCACATAAGATAATTATACTTGTTTTTATTTGCTTAGAAATAAACACTGTGTTATTAATATCTTTCACTCAGTCTGATAGCTATATTGTAGGATGTTTAGATCGGGGACAAATATGTTTGTTAATTTATATAAAATATTACATATTAACGAAAGTTTTTTGGGGGGAGGAATTTGCTTCTAGCTCACAGAAGTCAGCTGCATAAAAACTTGAAAAACATGCTATGAATAGGAAAATATTTTAACTAACCTCTAACTCTCATATTAGAGATTCTTAAGAAAATATTCAAAATGTGAAAGTGGAGGCAAGATGTAGAAGAAGTTGATAAGGCATGCAAATACATTTTCTAAGAGGGCTGGGGTTAGCATCCACAGATTTTTCAAGTGATCTTCTAGTATGTTGTATCAATCACCAAAACTCAGTCCCTGAATAAGGCCTCAGAATCCACAAATAATTTTAGCCCTCAATTATCTGGGACAAGTCAAGTATGTGTCAAGGAATTGGTTTTCCTTCTAAGTGGCCAAATGAGAACCCCTTTGATAAGAGTCAAAAAATCACACTTTGTCTATTGCTGTGTTAGAGTGATGCTTGTTTGGAGTCTTAGAATTAGTAATGCTTTCAAAAATATGCACCCATCCTTGTCCCTTGATCTTGGAAGTGTTAACTTAATTGAAGAATGTGTATATGCAAGTGTAATTAAGTTAAGGTGCTTCAGAAGAGACTATCATTCTGGATTAATCTAATGAGCTCTAAATTATTTCACAAGTATCCTTAGAAGAGGCAGAGGAAATGGTAGTGTTGACAGAGAGATAGAGAATGGATTGATAAGATCACAAGTCCTAGAATACCACAGTGAAAAGCAAGGAAGAGATCATCTTCCTCAATGACTGAAACTGCTGTGATAACAAACAGCAAGGTTGAAGGTGCAATTATACCAGTCATCTAACAATTAAAAAAATTGACAGCATGCTTTTCCTGCAGTTCATATAGAAACTGATATTGAAACTTCCATTTAATGGATATGAATAGTTAGAGAAGATTCAGGACATATGAACACATGATAAAAAATGTATAAAGTAGCAAAATCTTTAATTTTCATTTCAACATTAAAGCAAGTACCACCTGTGCAGTCAGAAATGCCCACATTCTTAACAAATTGGGAGCTGTGAGAAGTCAAGCAGGTGCTAAGAAGAAAATAGTATATATAAACATATATATATATTTTAAAAAAACAATCTAAAAATAAAACTTATTTTCTAGTTTTTGACAGTCTGCTTCTTTTCTCTTCTTACAAAGTTATAATAAATTTAAGATATATTTTTGAGCAATGTTTTATACAAGGACCGCAAGTCCATAGAATTGTACTGTAAGAAAAATGCTAAGAAATAAATGAATCAAAGTTGATGATGGTGGTGATGATGATGCCCTTCTAAGAAAATTACAAAGTGAAAAAGAAACATCTCACCCAGGGCTAATGTTCTTGGAACTAAGAGAAAGGGAAATAATTATATTGACAGCTAAAATTTTCTAAATGTATTATGAATATGACAGTTTAAATTTGATGGGGCCATACAATGAAATGGGTACACCCATATTAATCATGGTTTACTTAGTAATAAGAAAATAGAGTCTCTCAAGTCTTCTCTATGTAAAATAAAGATTTATTTGTAGGTAGGAAAGTGCACAGAGAATTGCCAGATGAAAATCTGTGGTTTATATAAATTTCTAATGTGCAAGGTAAGCTGCATTCTCATTTGCTAAATCTTTTAACCCAGACAAGGTGCCTTAGACATTTCAAGATATTAAGAATGACTAGGAATGGATCTGAAATTTTTGAAGGAAGCAACGAAGTTTCTCATCCTCACATTCAATAACAGTGACTTTTCCTTTTCACACTTTGCCTCGTCTCTTTTACCCAGAATTGAATATTTTTCTATAACCTTTTCATATTTTTCAAGAGCATGACTTTATCTATTTTTTTCTGTACTCAAATCAACAATTGATCTGTGTTGGTCAAGATCTAACTCTGGTCACATCTGTCTCACTAGTGTTTTCATGTCATATGACCCACTATCTCTTAAATATAGACTGATGGAGCAGACACAGATATAGTGATAAATCCTGTCTGGAATAATATATAAAGAAATAATCATCTACATTATAAAAATGTAATTTTATCAGTTACATGAATACACATATGCAAATACAATTATGAACATATGAAATATATATATATATATATATATATATATATATATATATACTGAAAGATGTCCAATGATGGTTGTTATCATGAAAACAATCATTAATTAATTGTATCTTTTACATATATTTTCCACATTGAAAAACCTGAAGAGCTCTGATAATTTGAATAAAGAATCACAATATTAAGAAATAGGTAGGTGGCAGAAACACATGCTTTCTAAGAATTATGAATGCTACAAGGGTTGTTTAGCATATCAAGAGATTAGCATTTTCCTAAATATCAATTGCAAGCTGTCCTGTCTGTAGAGTTCTGAAAATCTGTTCTAGATCAAAATATTTTGAAGGGCAGATATTTCAAAAGGATAATATCATAGCTATTGTCAGACAAAAATAATATATAAGGGAAAACTGAAATCTTTAAATAAAAATACATGAATTTAAATTTCCTTTTAATTTAACGTCCACAACCTATACACATATAAACAAGATCTGAAATGGAAAGTGCACCCCAAAAAAAATAAAAAATTAAGGGATGAAATATATTTATGGGGATTTAGGTTTCAGGGGAACTTTCAGGGAAAAAATAAGTTTCAGGGGGAAAAAGGCTTTAGTTTGTTATATAGCAATATTACCAAGTATATTTGGTATAATCTTTGGCAAGAACTATAGTTTTAAAATCTAAAATTCCATTTATCATTGCCTAAACTCAGTTTTTATTGAGCATTTAATTTATAAATTTCAGTGATTCAATCTCTGTCTCTCTGTGTACCCATTCAAGAGTACAATTATTCTTTATATAGAAATCCCTCATATTTGAAGATACATTTTTTCTCTCATTTGAAGATATCCAATTAAAATGTTCTATTTTTTCAACTTAGCTAACTTATCCAAGTATTTCCCACTTTCATATCCTGACTGTCGAAATAGCAAATTGTCTGAGCATTTAGACTGAAACTGCAACTCAGTGTAACTTATCACCAAGTTCCATATATCCTTTAAAATGTAACTTGAATTCATATGTTGACCTCTACTTCTTCTGATATTTCTTGGGGCACTGTTTTATTCCTAAATTATTATTTTAAATAATATTACTGAAGTAATTCTGGTTTATAAGACCATCTGTGTTTTGGAACTATAGGATCACCCCTTCAGGTGTAACCATAGTATTTCCACCACTAAAACATCAATAACCTATCATCAATTCCTTTCCCTCTTTGCACTTTCCCCTTTCCCTCCTCATCTGAATGTATCAGTTCATAATGCTTAATTAGCTTTCAAAGGTTAGTTTTTGAGTTTGGTTCATTCTGATCCTTTTGTTGGTTTATATCCCACATTTAAGTGACAAGATGTGATATTTCTCTTTCTGCTAAATTATATAATCATAATCCCTTCTAGCTCCATTCATTTTCAATAAATGATATGAATTTCTCCATTTGATCAGATGTATTGAATGACTTAAAAAGTAATTTCATTGATTCTTGGATGCTTTTCATTTGTAAAGTGATCTTAAAGGTTATTATCTAATTAGTCTCTGAAAATATTTATTTATGCATAAGCAACCGTGACTTCAAACTGTCTTTTGTCAAATACAATAGAGGGATGATCTGCCATATAGATAATATGCTTTACACTTTGTGACAAAAATAGTAGTAACACAATGTGTCTTAAAATCCAATACACTATTTGTTATAATTTATCCTGCTTAAAATATTCATTCCCTTGTTCTTATGATCTATCTTTTCTGGAAATTCTTTCCAATTATTATATCTTCTAGTGCCTTTCCTAAAGTATTGTTAGTGTTCACATCAATATCTGTAATATAAATACATACACTCTTTACAATGTGGGTGTAAATCCTGAATATATAGTGAAGATTTTGATCAAAATTCACAAGATGGGTGATAGAGGAATAATTATTTAAAACACCTAAAAAGTTTATGAGCTAAAGCATGAAAAATTGCTCAGGTGTAAACCAGTCACTTCAGGTGCTGGGGTGATAGAAAATAACTACTCAATGTAAATTGAGCTTTAATAATCATGGGAAACTAAGAATTTTCTCATAAGTTTTCTTTCTAAAGCAATGTCAAAAATGAACTATGTAACTTCATAAACTGCATAAACTTAATAAAACTTCAAAAAATTGTTCATAAATAAAGTTTCTTTTAAATCAAGAAAATTATCTTGTGATAATTCATAAATCTATTTAAGGCATGATTAAACAGTTATCCTTAAGCAGTGTAAATCTCATTAACACAAAAGATATAGTAGTTTTCTACCAGTTATTAATTTGCACAAAGTACTTTTTAAGTGTAAGACATTAAAATGCTCTTTAAAGTGGAAACATTGTATTTTGTCTCCAATTTTTTAATGAAAATAAACTTGCTCTTTAAACAACTTGCACTTAGAGAGGAGAAGTGTTTACAATAAGCAGTATAAAATTATTCTTCTCTTAGCTACTCAGACAAACTATGTCATAGCAGAGTAATCAGCACTTAAAACACTAAAAAGGTATAAGTAAATCATTCAAGTATGTGATAACAAATTTCTTGGAATTTTACTTTCAACAAATAAGGAGTTTATGAAACTAAAAATACCTGGAGTTTTTATTTCTAAGAATGCATATGTGGAATGCATATTTTTGAAATATTAGTTCAGTATTATAGGAAAATCATGAACATTTTGTCTTAAAATGTGAGATTTATATTTACATATTAGAATAATTTTGTAAAGAAAATATTCTGGTACTGTAAATTTTCAGATACCTCTAGTTAAAATGAGAAAAGAGCAGCTGGTCACGGTCACACTCTTGTTTGCTAAGGAAATTATTCTTCCACACTAACCTTACTTGATTTAGTCCATATTTGAGCTAAAAGATGAAGTCTAGAGTGTGCATTTTGATTAAGTTTAGGCACAGTGTTAACTCAACTGTGCTAGGGTTTATGTATTGACAGGCATTGTACTATATCTGCAAAAAACAGTAATGGATGGAAGGAATAAGCACTGAGTTTGGAGAAGTATGAGGAGACTTTATCTTGAAGAAATCTGAATGACATCTAAGAAGTTAGGATTTTATTGTCTGGACTTAGCTCAAGGTTTTTGAAGAATAATGTGATTTAGCATTGCTTTCGTATGACAGTTCTACTCTAAGTCTATTCTCACAATAGGAGAGCTTTGCTTTCCTTTATACTAAGCATCCTTGGCTAGACTTTATTCATTGTCATTTTCATAAGGAACACTGTCAAGTATTTTAGCATAAAGGAGCTGTCACATTCAACCATATCATTTTATAAATACCTGCTTTTGACAGAAAGGTATATAGGTAAAGATGAGTTCTTGTATCAGACTAGGTAAATGCAATAAAATATTATACTATGTAAATTGATGACATAAAATATCTTTCAAATTTTACATTTAACTTCAGTTAAAAATAAATTGTGTACGGAAGAAAAGAGGCTAGCCTGACTTATGAAAATGTGTTTAAGAGGAATCTACCTTGCTCAAAGGATACAAGGGAATGCGTGATCAGTCAGTAATTCCTCAAGGAATTGTTCTGTTGAGAGATACTATAGATATGTTGGTTCTGTCTCTTTTTTATTCTCATCTTACACATATTTAGCTATCCACTCAATTTATTTTTCTACACCTTTACAAAAATGTACATTTATAGAGAAAAGAAACAATATACAAATATGTCCCCTCATTTTAGTTGTTTCCTACTCCAACTAATATGGCATAGGAAATAATTATTAATTAGATAAATGAATAGCAAGGGCTTATTTTTCCATATTTTTACCAATTTCTGACATGGTTTTCATATATGTATAGAAATCAAGTATTTAATTAGAAAAGATGGATGTTAGTCAATTTTTCTGGATGTTAGCTAATTTTTCTTTCACCTTAAGCAAATGTTTATTTTTTATTTATTTTTAATTTAAAATGTTTATTATATAAACTATTTATACACAGTATTATATAAATAATTTACATATATATATTACAGCATTGTAATTTGCTAATTCCAGAGAAATATTTTAAAAATATCCAAAACAACACAGGACATTTATGGTAGACATATATGTTGTTCAAGGTGAGCTACCTAAAGTGATCATTGCCTCTCACTATCCTCATTTTTCCTTCATCTACAAATCTTACCAGTACTGGCATCCACCTGTGAACTTTGAAATTTACTACATTTATAGAAAAGAAGACATCTTGATATCTTCCCCTTAAACCATACAGTGTGTATTGATATTTGCTAACTGATGTAGCAAGAAGTCCCTATATTGATGTCTCAACATAGATTTGTTTTGTTTACTAACTACACAGTTATTGTATGCAATTTCCCTCTCTTAGAAAACCAGGCATACAAGCTGCTTGCACTTTATAATGTTGTCATCTTTATCCTATGCCTTTCATGTTCGATATGAATGGGAAGATAGAATGTCTGGATCAAGACAGACTTTCATTTAGTTAGAGTTTAATAATATCATTTTGGCTAAGATAATGTTGGACAGAACACCATCTAATGATCGCAATGTAACTTTAAGGGAGGCTGTCAAATGCAGTCTTCAATGTGTGCAAGCAGTTAAGTTGTGGAATTGGAAAAACACAGAACTATTTACAAGTGTGTATCTAAAGATAGTGTCTTAGACTGTGTATTTCCTTTTTATTTTGTTTGTGGTAACATCAATTTGTAACACTGTATGTGATTCACATCTCTTCACATTTATGTCACAATACCACACACACCATGAAGGCATCTATAATCTTAAACTACTGCGTTCCTGACATACTTTGCTCTCCATCTACCTGCAACCCCACTGCCAAGCTTAATTGTACAGACTTATTTCTAGGGCTTGTAACTGGTCTGTTTTTAATGATTCTTTTTTTTAGTCCCTTTATACTCTCTCTCTCTCTCTCTCTCTCTCTATATATATATATATATATGATATATATATATATATATATATGAAAACAGGATATTTGAGATATGTATTTCTCTATACACCAAAGGTGAGGGTAAGACTCCAATATGGGTGAAATGTTTATAATAAATACCAGTTAAAAGTAAACATGCAGATAATCGTGGAATAGCCAAGATCACATGTTGTACCCACAATAAAACTGCATCAACATTGAACTTGAAAAATGCCTATATCTAAAGCAATGTGCAATATTCATGAAAAACTGCTCAACTTCGCTAGTAATAAGAGAAATGCAAATCAAAACAACAATGAGATACCACCTTACACCAGTAAGAATGGCCCACATCTGAAGAACAGACAACAAGAATTGCTGGCGAGGATGTGGAGAGAAAGGAACACTACTACACTGTTGGTGGGAATGTAAACTAGTCCAACCACTATGGAAAGCTGTATGGAGGACTCTCAAGTTAATGAAAATGGAATTACCATTTGACCCAGCAATTGCTCTCTTGGGAATCTACCCAAAAGAGACCTATATGTGGGTACAA